>JARBER010228808.1:0-23901 GCA_030265075.1 Balanus glandula | reverse complement strand
GCCAGGTGTGGTTCTCTGTGTCTGTCTCTGACTGTACCCGTCTGTCCGCCAGGTGTGGTTCTCTGTGTCTGTCTCTGACTGTACCCGTCTGTCCGCCAGGTGTGGTTCTCTGTGTCTGTCTCTGACTGTACCCGTCTGTCCGCCAGGTGTGGTTCTCAGACGCGTCGGACGGCTCGTTTTTCGACGAGGAGGACGTGCCGCTGCCGATCGGCGAGCACGGCGAGTTCATCGTGCGCGCCACCTTGAAGGGCATCATCGGCAAGGTGGACCTGGTGCGCAACTTCAAGGCGGTGTTGACGTTCGAGCACGCCGGGCAGTGGCACCGCGCGCTCCTGCTCACCGCCAAGTACACCTTCCCCGAGAAGGCGACGGCGCTCGAGCGGCGCGACCTGACCAAGGTGCTGAGCCGCGGAGACACGGTCCGCTTCACCTGCCACGAGTACGACAAGCCGGACGGGACGGACCGCTGCGGCTGGTGGGTCATGGAGGCGGTCAAGGTGGAGACAGCGAGCGCGGTGGGCCGCGAGGCTGGCTACTTCCAGAGCGGACTGCTGTATGAGAAGATCGGAACGGCGAAGGACGTGCTGGCGTCGGAGGGGCTGCTGCATTTCGTGCTGGACGGTCGGCGGGAGGTGGCCTGGTTCTCCAGCCAGGAGGTGTTTATTAACGGACGGCCGTGCGAGGGCCGGCTCTCGGATGCGCTCGAGACTGGTCAAAGGGTGCATTTTAACGCCGAGCCGAGCCCGTCGGCGCCGCGTAATGCCCGCTGGCGCTGTACCTGCGTCTGGCGAGGCGAGATGCCGACCGTGGAGGCCAGCAAGAAGCGCATCGAGGCCGCCGCAGGGAAGAAGCAGAAGAAACAGAAGGCGAGCAAGTCGCGCATCGACGACCTGGACGACTTTGAGCTGCCAGTGGCGCCTGTCAGTGCGGCCGGGGACAGCTGGGGGCTGCCGGCGGCCGCAGTGCACGTGCCGCAGGCGTCGCCGCACCACACGGGTCGGCCTCACCTGGGCGGCGGTGACCGCGCCGGACCGGGCAAGCAGCCGCCGCGGCTTCGCGCCTCGATGGCCGACGCGCTGGACGATTTCGACTCGGGCTTGGGCGGCAATGGGGACGGCGGGGCGGACTGGGGGACAATGGGGGGTGGCGGCTGGGACGGGCCGCTGGAGGAGCCTGGTCTGCCGGGCGCCGCTGACGAGCCGGGCCATCACACGCCGGTCGAGTCGGGGGGCAGCTCGGGCCCGTCGCGGCCGCTCAGCGACGCCTCGCTGGAGCACACGCTGAGCCCGCCGGGGCTGCTGCAGAGCCCGAGTCGGACTGCGCGACGGAGCCCGGCCGGCGCCGGCTCCCCGGCCGACCCGAGCCGGCCGCCGCTGCTGCCGCTGCTCGAACACAGTGTACCGCTGCCGGACCCGAGCCAGCCGCGGCCGCCGCTGCTGCCCACTCCCGACCAGCTGACCTGGCCGCGGCCGCCGCCGGGGCTGTCCTCACCGCGCCAGGCTGAGTCGCCCGGCCTGTCGCCCTCAGCGCTGGCTGCCGCCGCCGCCGCCAACTACCACAGCCAGCAGCAGCAGCAGGCGGCCTCGGCTGGCCGCGCTGCCAGTCTGCTCGGCGAGCTGCCGCCACCTCAGGGACTCGGTCTGATGCCCGCCCCGCCTCTGGCAGGCTTCTACGGGTACCCGGCCAACCATCCGGCCTACTGGAATATGCTGATGCAGCAGCAGCAGATGGCGCAACAAGCGGCGGCCGCCAGGGACGCGCTGATGGCTCAGCAGGCGGCGGCCGCCAGGGAGGCGCAGATGGCGGCTCAGCAGCAGCAGCGGCTGATGTACGGCCTGGCCGCGCGGGGGCCGGTGATGCCGCCGCTGAATGTAGACCAGGAGAGCCTCGAGCAGATGGTGAAGGGCGGCCGGCTGCCGACGTCAGTGGCAGAGCCGACCACGCCCGCCTCCAGCCAGCGGAGGGTGCCGGCCGCGGACTGGGAGGCGGCGGCCGCTGCCTTCCAGGCGGTCGACGCTCCCCCGCAGGCGGAGAGCTCGCCGACCCTGGAGAGCGTGGAGCGCCGGCCGACCCTGGAGAGCGTGGAGCGCCGGCCGACCCCCGCGGCGCTGGACGAGCTGGAGGACCGGCTGGCGGCCGCCGCGCTGGAAGACGGCCCGCTCCAGACAGCTGCCGCCTCCGAGAACGGCCTGCACGACATGCTGGGCGAGCTGGAGGCGGACGAGGCGCGGCTGTCCGGGGCAGACGACCAGCCGCCACGGACCGACGTGGAACCCGTGTCAGGTAAGACCAACTGCCGACGAACAGCTGCCGAGAACCAGTGTGTTCCATAGGCATTCAGGTGTTCATTGTGTGACAGACTGAACTAGGGTTCCGGCTGCGATGTTTGTCCCTTACAGTAGCGTGTTGTATTGATCATTCTTGCTACTCATTTATTTTGTTTTTATACTTTAAAGTTGTTTGTTGGCGTCGTGAACGTTTGCTACCGTCCAAGTGAGCTATCCGACTGTTCCGGGACGACGCCAGCGAGCGCTTCTGTCATTGTCTCCAAGTCCACCAGCCTGGGCGGTCAGTTACAGGCCTCATTTACCTCTTATCAATGAAAATCATGCAAATAAGACACGTGACTTACCCCGGTCTGCTGTCCCTTGCTGTGGTCTGCTGACCCGTGTCCCGTACTAAGGTCTCCTGACCCGTGCTCCGTGTCGTGGTCTGCTGACCCGTGTCCCGTGTGCTGTGGTCTCCTGACCCGTGTCGTGGTCTGCTGACCCGTGTCCTGTGTCCTGCTTCTCCAGTGACCTGTCTGATCTGTCGGACCTGTCTGATCTGTCTTATTTTTCTGACCTGTCTGACCTTTGTCTGACCTGTCTGACCTGTCTGACCTGTCTGACCTGTGTCTGACCTGTGTCTGACCTGTGTCTGACCTGTGTCTGACCTGTGTCTGACCTGTCTGACCTGTCTGACCTTTGTCTGACCTGTGACATGTGTCTGACTGGTCTGACCTGTCTGACCTGTCTGACATTTGTCTGACCTGTCTGACCTGTGACATGTGTCTGACTGGTCTGACCCGTCTGATCTGTGCCTAGCCCCTCTGACCTCTGCGTCTGCCCTGTCCGTTAGGCCGCGGTCAGATCCTGGCGTTTGTAGACGAGTCACGCGGCCTAGCAGAGTGGGAACGCGACGGGCACATGGAACAGGTCATGTTTGACCGATCCATTTGCTACTGGCTCGACGCGCCCATGGACACGTTCGATCTCACCGACTGCTACACGCCAGGTGAGTAAGCGTGGGTGCGTGCTATAGGTGCAGACAATCCTAAATATTTGGTCGCAATCTAATCACAACCACAGGATGAGCTTGTCAGTCACATATTTAGTCACGACTGTGACCATTGCTCAGTTCTGGTCCCAGCGTTGGGACACCTGGACCAGAATTCTGAAACTACCCCTTTGCTCATTTACATACATTTGCGAATTCATGCATGTGAGTGTGTCCTCATGTATACATGTATTTGTATGCGTGTGTGCCCCCCCTCCCCCGCCGTTTGGCCGGGGATGCTGACATCGTGGGCTGGTTTGGTGTCAGTGCGGGGCGGGGGTGACACCGCCTGGTGGCGGCCGTCCAGCCTTGCCGACCGACTGAGATTGTCCCGCGATAGAGCCGCGTCCGGGCGGTGGTACGCAGTCGCTCCAGTCGCGGCGTCGCTGGTCCGGGCGGTGGTACGCAGTCGCTCCAGTCGTGGCGTCGCTGGCTCGGGCGCCGCCGACTGGTGACGGGATTGAACGCCGACCGGCCTCAGTGATCGATGGCAGGTCACGCGGCAACTACGCAGTTAGGTCCCCGCCCGGCCCGGCCCGGCATTCGGGTCAGACACGGCACTGCGCAGTCACTGCGATCGGGTGCGGTCGGCCGCCCCCGGGCCGGTCAAAGTCTGATGGTCCACTGTCTCTGTCTACAGGTGCCGAGGTGAAGTTTGAGTGCGTGCCCGCCGGGCCCGACGACCCGTACGAGTGGATCGCCACGCACTTCGAACAGCTCGAGGACTGAGTCAGAACGAGAGAGGCAGCGTCCCGTGGCAGGCGCCGGTCACACACACACAAGATACGCGGTAAAGAGAAGCGGCTGTGAACTGAGGCCATTTGTGTACAGTGTACATTGTGTATTGCAGCGTCGTTGAACCTGCGACTATTCCAGCATGGTGTCCTCGCGGCCTGCAGGCCAGACGGCGAGCCATGACCAATATATGCCAAAAAACGCACTGCCTGTGGCGGTTTCTCCGTTTATTCAGAGTGCCTGGTGAAAACACACGTATACATCCATATACATACACCATATACAATGCACAGAGGTACACACATGCGCGCGCGCACGTCAGCGCAGGGTACGCTGGGCGGACCGTGCGGGCCGCGGCCGGCGCGGGGGCGGCAGCGGTGGCGGCGGAGCAGCGTGCGGCGGCCCCGATATAGGTGGCACGTATAAAACGACTATGTACAGATGAATATGAGGCGCGCGGCGCGTCTGACGGCGATGGCGCGGACTGGGCGGCGGGACGGGCGGGGGAGGACACCACAGGGGTGCGGATACCGGACCGGGACACGGGGGTTTCAGAAGACAGGAGTGGGTATTGAAATGAAACACGTGATGTTTTCAGCTAACATGTCGGAAACATAATATCGTTATTGCGATACCGCAAAAGGACACCCTATGTCTGCTTCCAGGAGAAAATGAACAACTTAACGCTATTTCTGAAAAGAGAACGCGAGTGATCCAAAAACCATCGCAGATCATGCGAGCACTGGAAACGCGTTTCGAGCCAGTGGTGCCATTCGTAAGATTGGCGGCGAGTGGCTCTTGGCGAGTGGGTTGGACCACATCTGTATAACGTAGAATCAACGGACTCAACTTGCATGCGACGGAGTCCTCGGATCTCGTTAACGGCAGGACTAATTGCTGACCTGTGCTTCAGATAGAATGCCAGTTTGGTACCAAAACTAGTGACATTCTGGACGCCAGTACACTCCTGTCTTTTATGACAAGGTATTGTTTTTCAGGCAGAGACACGCAGTCGCTATGATACACAATAAGGCCCGGCTTTTTTTTCTTCTCCAACGTATGTTTGATGGCGAATTAAACAACGGCCATGCATGCATTCAAATTGCATTACTGAAAGTTTCAAATTGATATACTGACGCATTGGCTCACGCACAGTATTCATTGGCTGTTTTAAAGCAAAAATACATTTTTACCACCACAAAGCGCTAAAAAGGATATTTGCTTGCAGACAGCCAATGGATAATGTGGGCCAATGCGTCATATATCAATTTGAAGGTTTCAGTAATGGGTGTTTGAATGCATACATGGTAGTTTCCTAATTTTCCGTTAAACATACGATAGAGGAGAAAACAAGTCGGACCTGAGTGCGAACCACAGCAGCTGCGAGTCTCTGCCTGAAAAACAATAGCTTGTCATACAAGACAGGTATGTTCTGGCGTCCAGAATGTCACTAGTTTTTGTACCAAGTTTGCATCTGAGCTGCAGTACAGGCGGCGCCGGACCCCCACCACTAACGGGACCGGAGGGCTTCACGGCATGCCGGAACAGGTCAGTCAGCTGACCTACCTGGTACAGGTCTGGTCTGGACATGCCTGACTGCCTGAGAACGGTATGTTACATCCGAGGCACACTGCTGCATGCTGTGGACGTCGCGTACCGTTCTCAGTCATACGGCACTGTCCCCTCATCACACGTGATCCAATCGAGGCATTTCACACACTGAAACACAGCTTTCCACAGCGTCCCAAGTGTCTGCCATAGCGTTCAGTTCTTTGACGCGACCATACAGCAAAATAGCGAGAGTATCCATTGTTGTGCTTAGGAGCAGGTGCGGGACAGTACATTTGAGATTGACCACCGCAATACCACGTTTTCGACATGAATGCTGAACCATACCATACAAAAAAGAAGAAAAACGGCTGCGACCTTGGGATACTGAATATGAACAATACATATGACGACACTAAAGCAAACAAATGCGCAGTCCTACAAATCCACAATCATTACATTTATAATCACACTCCAATCAATTTCCCATCGGCATACAAAACAAATTGTAATCGAATAACGGTCTCTGAAATAGCGAGGGTATAAATTGAAGGTGCTTGTCGGATAGCAGACCATAATACACTTTCAATGATACTTCAGACACATCAGCCTGCGTCAAAATTTAATTGGTCTGCGACAATTTGATTTGGGACAAATTAACGAATTTTATAAGCAGATCCTACAGAGAACGCGAGGACGAGAGTTGAGACAACCGAAGATGATGTCCGGACGGTCAGTTGCCTGCAGCTCGTGATACAGATGATTCTGACAGGCGGAGGGATAGGAGGCTGCCCCGTGGTCCCTGTCAGCTGGGGGGGGGGACACGGCTGGACGCTGAGGAGTGAGGACCACACCACCGACCGGTCAACACGCCCGGGGCGCTGTTACCATGAGACACACAGACACAGACACACACAGGTACACACACACGCGCGCACACACGCTGCGGAATGTGACACGCTCCAACCTACAAAAATAGCCGCACGCTCTACGATCTGTTACAGTGAGATGGCAAGCAGGCGCTGAGCGCGCGCTGGCAGCCGGCCCCGGAGCCGGAGCTGCCGCGTACACCGTGAGATACCGCACAGCAGACTAACTCAGACGACAGGCGAGCCCGTGACGCAGGCCTAACAAGCGACAGATGGGCGCGGCACGCTCAGGTGCGGGCCTCGGTTCAAGCCGGATGAAAGACTAGATCATGCACAAACATAACAGACCCCGGACTAAACGAAACACTTATTGCCTGGCTGTAGGCAGCAGTGGCGGATTGTCTTTGGTATATACTTAAAGTGAAAGAGCCGCGCGCAGGTTGGTTGATAGCCGACGAATCGCGTACAACAGAAAACTGTCTGAAAGTGTCTACACGAACGCTTGCACCTGCGCGGCGAACAGCCTGTTTCTATGCCTAAAGCCAACACAAACCACGACCACTCGCGCCAACGCCAATCCGCGGGCATTGCAGCCCGGTCCACATTGCCACCTGTCCGTAAGTACAAGAAGTGAAGCTTCAGGAGATCGGCGCGGAGTGGCGCTTCGGTCGCGGCCGTTGCGCCGGGCGGGATGTCGGGACGAGCTGTTCGAGGTGAAGCTGTCCTAGCGCCATGCCGGGCCGGGCCGAGCGGTCAGCGGCAGCGAGAGCTGGAGATCAGGGGAGCGGCCGCCGCCGGCCGTCATTCCCACCCGTTGTCCTTGATCATGTGCGCCAGCTCGATGATGAACTTGCCCTCCTTGTACTTCTGACTCGTCTCGAAGGCTTGCTCCTGCAACAGGCGGTCGGCGGCGTTATTCGCTGTTGACGCTGCCGCCGCTGCGGCGCGCGGCACGTGGTCGGCAGCTGAGCTCGGACCGGCTCTGTTGGCGGCACACACACGCACACACACACGGCCCGGCGGCTGACCTGGAGAGCGGGGAGACACGTGGCGGCTGCGGCCATTGATCGGTCTCTCAGCCAAACAGAGCTGCCGCCGAGCTGCGACCGGACGGAGGCCGACCGAGCCGCGCCGCAGACCCGCAGCCGGGGCCCACAGGGAGGACGGGGCAGTAGGGACCCACAGAGAAGACGGGGTTCCGGGGCCCACAGGGACGACGGGGCAGCAGGGACCCACAGAGAGGACAGAGCCCCGGGACTCACAGGGAGGACGGAGCCCCGGAACCCACAGGGAAGACGGGGACTGACAGAAGACAGCGGCGCCGTTGAATCAGCCACCAAGCGCACACACTGCAGAAGATCCCGACGACATCATGGACGTTTATAACACATTAAACAACAACACAACACCCGAACTACCATACATTTGGACTCCAGGCACCGATGAGTGATGCTATCTACCCTGCCTGAGCCATGAGTCATCACAACATAGCTTCGCACTTCACCCCGAACCAACTGCACAAACACAAACGCGGCACTGCTACCTATCCGATTATCGTATTGGAAACGTCACATGCAAAGCCACCTGTAACCTGTAACGTAGTCCCCGTCCCTAGCCATAGGTCGCGGCAAACTCACGTATTTCCATCCGAGGTTGGTTTTGCAGCACTCGCAGAAGATGTCAGCGACCGCATGCAGTCCTGTGAGCAGCACTCTCCGCTCAGCCTGGCCACAGCTCACATTCACCCTGCCGAGAGGAACGGAGCACAACATCAGCTGGCTGCTCAGCTTGACCGCAGAGACAGGGACACGACAGGGTAGAGCAGGACCACGGAATGATACACACGAGCACAGAGTGGTGCAATACCACAGGATGATACAGACAGAGCCGGAGATCGATACAGCCCCACAGGGGGCCGTTGCGGGGCGGGTACTGGACGCTATGTCACAGAGCGACAGACGAGACGGAGAGGGGGTGCTCCTGGGTAGCGGAGTGGTGCAGCGCCACAGACCGACGCTGGCCCCGTACAGCGCCGTTGTGGGGCGATCATAAAGTCGCATGAACGAGGACAGGCAGCCGACCGGAGATACTGGAAAGACCCCGCGCTTTGAGGCCTATTGGGCCACGAAGCGCGGGGTGGCGGCGGTGGTTACTGGCTCGGTGCCGACCGCTTCTTCCGGCTGATGTCACCGCGATCAATACTGATGACGGCCGGAGGCGACCGAGAGGCGACCGCCGCCGCCCCCGCCGCCGCCCGGCCGCCTTCTCCGGGCGGCAGGCAGCGTTCCAGCGGGAGGTAACGCCGATCAATACAGCAATGTCAGCCCGGTGAGCGGCGACCGCGGTATACCGGTGACGGCTGTACAGGTCAGCAGCCGCCTCCCTCCTCTCTCCTGCCCTCCCTCCCTCCCTCCCTCGGAGGTTACAGGTCATCTCCCTCTCTCCCCTCACCAGCACCACTCCGCAGCCCGGCACCAGTCACCAGTCAGCAGGCCGTTACAATGATAGCCACGAAGGAGTTAGCATCCGCCCAAATCCGCTGCATAATTTGCCGAGATGAGAAATTTAGCCAGCAACAGGGCATAATAAACTAGCTTTGTTCCCCCCGCAGATTTATGCAGGATCGATGCACCAGCTCAGCTCCCACGGAGACAGTGGTTCTGAGAAGACAACAGGAGTGAAGGCGCAATTCTCGGAAGGCAGACACCGTGACCCCAATAGGCACGGATGACGGCACTAACAAGCTCGCAGTGATCCAGGAACATCCAGTCAGGCGGTGTCGAGAGATGAGACGAGCCCCTGTGATACAGTAACGTGACATTATGACAGTAAGGGTGATTAGGGGACATTGGCCACCAGCGAACACCTCTTTTGATGTCAGTTTATTGTCTTTGAGTTTTGTCATGGAAATCTGAAATTTTCTCTAGAAATTACTTACATTATTACGTATAAATAACAATAAACAAGCCAATTTATAATACGTATGTTTTTTTAACGCAATTTCAATTGTGTGGCCAAACTGTTCACTGGTAGGTTCACTAGTGTTCACATCAGTGGACAGGGGGCGTTTCACCAGTGAGCAGCGGGGAGAACAGCAGTGGCAGCGGAAGCGTGGGGTCAGTGGGGGCAAGTTGCCCCACATGTCAAAAAAGCATTATGTTCAAAAAACGTACGACTGACGACCATATACGAAAGGGTTTCCGGGATAAGGTCACCTTCAGAAAACTTATCAAAACACAATTTGTTAATATTTGTAATGCATCATTTTTATTTTCAAAGATAAGTGCAAATTTTCTCGACATGAGCTACAAATTTGCGATCTGAATTCAAAACTCCAAATAAAGTACCTATCCCAGCAACAGGGTGTCTTTCTTCAGTGTTAAAATAACTATATGTTTCATACATTATCACACATAGCCAATACATAGTCAAACTAATACAATACAAAATAATATATAGTCAAATTAAACCCAAGAACTACACATAAGACGCCAACGATCACATCAGCTTCTGGGGAAAAAGCCGATGTGATCCGGTTTTTTTCCAGAAGATTGTGATTAAGTTTTCCCGGAAGCCGATGAGATGGCTGTGGACTTCGACGCCTAATTTGTATGTTTTATTTGACGGATTTTCAAATGTTAATTTAAACACTGACGCAGACATCCTGTTGTCGAAACAAGTTTTTTTTCAAAGTTTACTTCCGTTGCCATTAATTGTGAATACAAATATGAAAAACCACGTTGAATGGTCACTATTTCCTTTAACTGTAGGTGAACTAAGATGAGCTTAGTGCTTACCATTCGACATAGGTCGGAAACGAGTATCTCCTCTCCAGAACTCCCCGCCCGCGTCTCCTCTCCGAAGCGTCCCGGTTACACGTCTCCTCTCCAGAGCTCCCCTGCCGTGTCTCCTCTCCGGAGCTCCCCTGCCGTGTCTCCTCTCCGGAGCTTCCCGCCCGCGTCTCCTCTCTGGAGCTCCTCGACAGTTTTTTTTTCTCCATTTAGCAAATGAGGGGAATGGTTTCAATCAATATAATCCTCTTTTAAAGATGTGTCAGAACAGAAACCATAATTTTTGCTTTCAGTCACGAGAATAATGCCTAAAAACAAGAACAACATAAAACTTGCAACTTTGCAAAGTATTGAGTTAGGAATAGCCTATAGCCGGGACGGTTTGCACCACACATCAAAATACCTGCCACCGCCCCTGGTGAACAAGGGACTTCCACAACAGGTGGGTGGTGAGGGATACAACTTCTGATGCTCCTTCGATACTTGTTGACAATCCATCGACACTTGACACTCGACAATCCCTAACACTCAACAATAATGAACAATTCTTACAACGATATTTCAAGTTCAGAAAACTTTACCAAAATGCCTTCACACTGCACGGCCAAAAATTTGAGACGTTCGAGTGATACAATTGTAACGTTGATTAAGTAACATGAAATGAGCATTATTCTGGAAGATATTGTCATTGAGATATTACGGCACAGCATGTGACACCTAGCCCACCCCTGTTTAATAGTGGAGCGTACAAGACTGAAACTAATTTGAGGGAACAAAATTAAACGGCTGTTTTAAACGGTGACATTCACATCATTCAATAGACATCGCAAAAGGTGTCACTTCAGTTAATTTTACGAAATAAAAATATAGGTACAACGTTTCTAGAAAACGAAAAACACTAATCAAAAATATAACACCTAATAGAATAACTTACTGTTTTTATCCTGACAACCAAATGAGAGTACATTAGGCAGGCGCTATTAATATAGGCAGACGGGGAACGGGAACCTGTTCACTGCAGGCACCATGTTCGCTGGCGGACACTCTCCCCTACATCGTCGCGTACGTAACGCCGTCCGCCCCTACACACTGAAGGTAATGAGTGTAGGACGAGAGCACAGCTCAGTCGTGAGAGCGCTGGACTTTTGACCTCAGCCGCAGGGGTGTTATTCAACTGGGACTTCAGCCCACCGTTTCCAGCTTTGATAAGGAAGTAGTTCAAATCCAGGACAATATGTATTTTGTGAAATTTGATGGTACTTTAAGTGATTTCTTCACTGCTCGGCACCTCCAACTTGCCTTGAGAAGCTACGCGCTGCTCTGCCAGTGTGGCAGGCCAGGTTACAGTCGCTCGGCGTTCACTATTTGCCCCCGACTGCAATGACCTGGGGTCGCACCCAAGGTCAGATGACGTCAGAGGGCGAGGCCATCTTCAAGGAAAGACGGTAAATTGATTTCCAACGCAAGGTTTGTATTCAGGTATACCGGGCACATCAAACCTTCGCCTCTAAATTCTGCCGGGACACCAGCAATTGCGCAATCGGACGGAGGGGTCAAGGCCTGCGGAAAAAAACTTTGCTCAGGTTGCGTCTTCTGGGCTCGGGAATATGTCCATTGAAAAAGTTGGAATTAAATTGATAAAATACATGTCTTCTAAAAAAAAATCGAGAAAAGACGGTTAATTTATTTCCACCGCAAGGTTTGGACCCAGTGAACACTGGAAACAGCTGAAAATGCCGCAATTCTGATTGTGTTGCGGTATGTTTGTAGTCCGTCCTATATCTGTTTTGGCAACATCAGCCGGCCGGCGTGGCAGCGGACCAATGGCACGTGCTCTCTATCTGCACCCAGCCCCTCACTGCCAGAAACAACACACGGCCACTCGGGCTGCATCACAAACACACCGGTCCGGCGGGGGTCAGCGGCCTCGGTCACCAGAGGGCAGCCGCTCCGGCTCTTTTTTCAGCGCTCCACCGGGCAAGGCAGCCGGCCGACGGAGCGCCAGCAGAGCGCCGCTCCACAGCTCAGATAAGGCACGCTCCTGCCAGCTGGGAGGCCTCCCAGCCGGCCGCCATGACCACAGCGGCACCAGCGACACTACGGGGGGGAGGGAGGGAGGCCAGCTGCGCCTGAGTCACCCCGCCAGGCGCGCCACGCCGTCTGACACCAGTTCACGTGGCGCGCACTGCGGGCAGACCCGCCCGATGCCGGCTCTCAGGAGCTACTTACACAGAGTTGAACAGGTAGGCGCGACCCTGGCTTCCCTGGAACGACTGCAACAGGAGAGAGACAACGGCGCTGTCGATCCGGGCCGCGGCGACGGCGGAACGCTGATGCAAGCAATACATTCACTACCCCGACATCATATTGGTACATATTACACACAGCTATTTATGTATATAGACTGAGCTTCCAGCCGTCGGCGACACGCATCATAAAGTCAGAACGGCCGGAGCCAACAACAGTGCCAGCCGGCAGCCCTCTATCCATCCCCTCTTCCTTCCTCCCCCCACCCCCTCCGCTCAGCCCAGCTGCGCTCTACGGCGCACGTGCCAAGCACCAGGGAGACGGCCCATTCCGCTCTCAGTCACGACAAAGAGCTGAAGTGTTCCGTGAACGGGGCGCAATATCATGTTCAGGTCCGACACAACAAAGGCTGCCTGGAAAAATCGTTATGGTGGGGGCAACTGAAGACAATTTGCTTTGCAGCTCTTAGTTTATGGTTCCCTCGAACGGACAAAGAAGTTAGCCAAACAAAGATGAGTTTCGGAGGAGCCATTAACTGAGCCGATCCCTCACATCTGACTTCTGATAACTCGTGAGGTTCTTACTTTTGTGGCCCGACTTGGATCACCGTTTTAGACAGAGCTGAGTTGTGATAAGGGGCATGTGATTTGGGGTCACCTGTGGACTGTGGTAGGCATGCGGCGACAATTTGGCAAAAGAAAAACAAATACCGAGTGTTAATTTGGGTCAAGAAGTCAATTGCTGTTTACAATAGTTTTCGAAGAAAACAAATACCAGTACGCGCGCGGTATTTCGGGCTAAATTCTCATCCAGCAGCATCGTGTTTAGAAGCTGAGTCAACCGTGTCGCACCTCTTCCTGCCCAGTTAAAGATCTTAAAAGCACCGCTAGCCTTACCCAGGCGCGCGGGCGCGCTGCACAGTGAGCCTCGCTTACCTTGGATATAAGCTCGTCGTGGTTGGCCAGGTGGGCGCGGCAGTGGATGCACGAGTAGGTGCGGTGGCAGGTGGGCAGGTACGCCTGGAACGTCTTCATCCTGACCATGGTCCGGCGCGCGGCCGGCTCGCTGCGGTCAAGTGCGCAGGGCGACGGCTGGCCACACACTCCGACCACCCATTCACACGGGTTACACGTGCTGCAACAGAGGCGGGCGCGGCGGACCGTCAGCGGGCGGGCGCGGCGCACCGTCCGGCTCCGACCGAGCGCAGCACAACACTGGCGGCGGCGGCGGCGGCGGCGGAGCGGCGGCAGAGCGGCGGACAGAGCGGCAGACAGAGCGGCAGAGCGGCGGCGATCAGCTGGTGGCCGGCGCCGCTCCGCCGCAGCCCCCAGCGCGGCGCTCCCTACTCCGCACCCCATAACGGCACCAGCAGGAGAGTCCAGCTGACGGCGCGGCAGACAAACGCCCCTATAGTGCGACTCCCGCACCCCATAACACCAGCAGTTGACCAGCTGACAACGCGGAGATAACTCATAGGGCCTGCTCCCGTCGCAGCTCCAACTGCATCTAACTGGCTCCAACTGGCTTCAGCTGCAACTGCCCTGTGTTAAACAATAGGAGCAGCTGCAGTTGGAGCAACTTGGAGGAGGTTAAAGGCGCGACGGGAACAGCCCCAATGTAGTTGGTGAGAACTAGGTGGTTGGGGGAGGGATATGGTGGCCTAGATCGGGTTTAGGGCTGGAAATCAGGAAGGAGAGATAGGGCCTCGATCAGTGAGGGTCGGGATCAGGGAGAAGTTTAGTCGATGAGTGAGGGAGAGGTATGGTCGATCAGCGAGACAGAGGTACGGTCGGAGCGGGCAGAGGGGACCATCTGAGGCGACCTTGACGCCGCGTCGTCGGCTCTGCCGGAGCTGCCGGCTGCGTCGCAGAAGCCGAGCTCTCTAGAGGTGCCGAGCTGCCTCTGCCGGAGCCGACGGCTGACGCAACGGCGCCGGCTCACGCAGCGGCCACGGGCGGGCCGTCAGCCAGGCGGGGCCAGGGGCCCACTCATGCCGCAGACACCGGGCACAACTCACCGGCGACAGATACGAGCCACCGTCAGCGCTGCAGAGGGGCACCGGGGGACGGCGACGACAGGCCGGGCTTACCGCAGCCTATCGCCAGGCTTTCGGATAGATTACGAAACGGTAAATGAAGGTCTGTACAAATACGGACAGTAAATAATGGAGTTTCATCATGAGCCTTGGGCGGTGATTTACGTCAACGTAGGTAGGTATTGATACTTGAGACTGGTTTGTCGACATTTTGTAAACGAACGTTGATTTACCTGGTCAGTGCCTATAAGTAATAAGTATGCCACCGTTGATTTCCCTTCACAGAACTGGCTTACGAGAGCAGTGCCTTTTAATCTCACGTAATATTTTCCATTTAATATTCGCGGAACTGGCCGTTTATGGTCATTTTGTGCTGAGTGCTATCGACCTTCAAAAGAATGCTGTCCATTCCGAGTAAAATTCAACATCGCACCCCAATATTGTGCCTAATGGCATTTAATTCAGTCTCTGAACTAATCTAGCATTGATCAAAGTTCAGCGGAAATACATCGGGTTTAACTCCGAGATGCAAAAACATCATTCAGACGAAAAGTATGTCAGTGATATAGTTCATCGTTCAGCAGAAATAGCTACCTCCGGAACCACTGCAACATATAAATGTTCTGTGAATTCGAGGAATGCATAGTGCATACCAATCATAGAGCTCCCGTGGCAGACACGTGCCAGTTTCCGAAGTTTCAGGACCAGCCTGCAATCTGCGCAGTTAGGCAGTGGCGCTGGCCGGAGTCCAACGGCAGCGATGCCCGCGCCGCGACAGAACCAGCGAAGATGCTGACTTAGGAGAGCCCGAGTACAAATATTATACGGCGAGGAGCCGGGTGTTTGGCAGTACTACTGTATGGCTGATCTGAGCGAATCGGATCGCTCGCGTCGGAAGGCCCTCACACGTGACACCCAAACACCGCGGACACGCTCCGAGCTCGATAGCGCTCCAACGTAAATGTTGATCGGCCGTCAACTACGTAGCTTTCGTAGCCTTGGCGAGTGCGGCCAATGATCGCAGTGTGCAGGATTGAGCGACATATAGCCTGAAGGCAGCCTCGGTCAGCATGGCGCCACAGCTGCTCGCAGGCTATACTGACAGCAGCAGCACGCCGTGCAGGCACACTGCCGGGTCAGCTATCAGCGGATGTGTCACCTCACGGCACCTGTCACTGTCCTGCCGCGCAGCTGACACAGCCAAGCCCCGCTGTGGGGTCGGCAGACGTGTCTTCCACACTGCGGCCCAGTTTGCTCGTCACAATCCGCCGTATGTGGCTGGTGGCAGTATCGCCGTGGTCCCCCGCTGCCCGGACAGCCGGCCGCCTATCCGTTCCCAGCGCGGTCCGTCCTTTCTAGCTGTAAAGACCGAGCCCCGCAGGTCGGAGGATTGTCCTCAACACGATGAGCCGACAGCGGCGGCGGCGGGGGCTGCGATGGGGGCTGCGGTCGCCACGCCAGTCTCACGGCTGCACACTGTCAGCCGCGTCGGCAGGCCGCCGTGACGCCGGCCGCCGCCGCAGGTTTCCGTGCCGACCATGACACGCCACGGCTCGGCGGCGGCACCGGCACCGGGCTGTGCCGGCGGAAGCCTCGTGTCTCCGCTTTCCGCCGCTTTCCCGGCAGCTGCAGCTATCGTCACGGAACACAGACACGCTATACAGCACACCACCCGTTCTGATAACTGCGCAGTACGCGGTCTGTACTTACGACTTTCAATTCGTCTCGTTGCGTTGGCTCATGAGCATTTATCATGGCTGTACTTTATCTATGTAATTTATATCACCGCGGGGAATATCGACATTCTACACCTCTGCACAGTGGGAGCTCCGGTGTCTCCTCTGAACATCCGCCAGCTTGTTTCTCCTCTGAACATCCACGCATGACTCCACGAATATAATGACATCCGGGAGACGTAGGTACCGACTAACGACAGCGGCAGCGGCACCGCGAACCAACAGCAATCGCACGAGGCCACTAGGTCCCCGAGTCGCGCATCAATACGGGCCGGGCAGGCAAAAACTGTGTCGTGTGCCTGCGTCGCCCCCGCCGAGTCCGACACGGCCCGGCCATCAGCTGGTGCGTCGCTGGGCTGCTGGCCGGGTGCGTCGCTGGAAGCCGTGGCTGGGCGCTGGTCTATATTTATACCTCGCCAGCGAGCGCGGCGCCGGCTTGTGCGTAGAAGCGGCGCCGTATCGGGGTCGGCACGAGCGCGGCCGATGACCCCGCAACCACCGCCCGCCCTCCCAGCTGTCATGAGCTGTGGCGCAGCGCAGCGCGGTGGATCGCTCGGTGGATCGGTCGGAGGATCGGTCGGGGGATCGGTCGGCGGATCGGTCGGGGGATCGGTCGGTGGATCGGTCGGTGGATCGGTCGGTGGATCGGTCGGTGGATCGGTCGGAGGATCGGTCGGGGGATCGGTCGGGGGATCGGTCGGTGGATCGGTCGGGGGATCGGTCGGCGGATTGGTCGGGGGATCGGTCGGGGGATCGGTCGGAGGATCGGTCGGGGGATCGGTCGGTGGGTCGGTCGGAGGATCGGTCGGCACTCAGTGGTCGGCACTCGGTACGTCCGCCGAGCATTAGAGCTGCCACTTTTGAGTCAAAATTTACAGAGATGATGTTTTAATTTTCAGCAGGATCTCGAACTTAGTTTCGTGCAGTTTACCAATAAACAAAATTATTGAACCAAATTACAAGTTTTTAATACATGACCTCAATCTTTAAATGTTCCTGCTAGGTAGTGTGGAATGGGCATTGAGCAATGTGCATTCAGTTTGCACGTTTTCAAAACAAACTGTGTGGCCTGTTGGATTTGAAGAGCGGTAAAGACTGCAGCTCTGCCGGCGCGGTGGGCCGCGGCTGAGGTCAGCTGAGGTCAGCCGGTGCGGTCAGCTGTCTCTGGCGGGACAGCTCCGCACGGGACGCGGTCAGCTGAGGTCAGCCGGTGCGGTCAGGTCTCTGGCGGGACAGCTCCGCACGGGCCGCGGTCAGCTGAGGTCAGCCGGTGCGGTCAGGTCTCTGGCGGGACAGCTCCGCACGGGACGCGGTCAGCTGACGGCCAGTCAGTCGACACTGCAGTCCAGGCGCCAGACAAGACGTCCCTGAGGACCGAATGGCGAGGCAGAGCACCCTGCTGAGAGACAGGTGAGACAGAGAGACCAGCCGAGACACAGGCGAGACAGAAGATCCCTTCGGAGTGAGTGTTAAGACAGAGGACCTCCTGACATGAGAGGCCGGACAGCGATGACCGAGCGGCCCTAGGTGGCGGGAGCAGCCAGGCAGCAGCTCTGCGGTGAGAGCAGCCAGACAGCAGCCCTGTGGTGGGAGTAGCCAGACAGAGCGGCGAGACAAGGCAGTCCCTGCAGAGTATCTAGTATGCAGGCGGCCGCCGCCATATATGTCTCATCCAGTGCCGTGCCGTGCCGTGCCGGGCCTGAGGGCGGCAGGTGGCGACGGCGCCTGATACGGTATCAGTCCGCCAGCCGGGCCAGCCGGGCCGCCTCCACATGCCACGACCCGCCAGCTGGCCGCCGCGCAGATTACCAGCGCAGCCAGCTGACATGTGTGTACGCTTGGCATACACACATTACACAGGTCACCGCACACATGACCCACATTCGGTATCAGCTCGCCGACAAACCGTCGCGACACCTACGCGTATAGCAAGGCCGAGCGAAATTTCGCAGCCGATATTGTTGCTTGGCGGAATAACAAAGGTACGCTACAAATAGCATACATATACGCTTTGACAAACTATCGTGTCAGTCAGAAAATGCTCAGTCCCGTGTAAAGTGTTCAAGTGTCGTTCAAACAAGTAAAAGCCTGGACGGTTACGTAATAACTTTGGCCTTCACGCTTTCAGCTATATCTTAGTCAGAGATAGGTACCGACCACTATCTAACAAACACACATTCCCTGCTCCGTTTCTCAGACACACAAGGAAATGGAATACTGAGTCACCCCGCACCGTGTGTTCCGCTCTTCACGCGTGGTCTCTCCGCGCGTTTGTGGCTGGTTCTCGAACTCAGCTCGTGTCCCACGCGCTCCGACGACACAGGAGACAAACGGGACCGTCTGCCGCCCTCCGCCACGCGCCGCCGACCACCGGTGACCGGACAGAGAGCTTCGAACCATCACAGCCGCCACCGCCACCAAACAAAGAGCTTTGAATCATCACAGCCACGCCACCACCGCCGACCGCCGCGCCGGACAGAGAGCTTCAAATCATCACAGCCGCCGCCCCCACCAGACAGAGAGCTTCGAATCATCACAGCCGCCACCGCAGCTCTCTCTCGCTGAATCCCCGCTGAGTGGCGCATCAGCTTCGGCACGTGGCTCGCACACGGCAGCCGGCCCAGCGCGATGCTGCGGTGAGCCGTGCGCTGCACTCTGCTGGCTATCGTGTGCAGTACGCGATGTATGCCGCGCTGGGTGCAGCCCTAACTGCAGTCAAACGGCACGGCCGTTTCTGGAGCGATCGTGACGACGAGCAATCGGCTATCTCGCTCCGTGGGCCCGTGGACGATTACACGACCAAACAGGCTGGCTGGCTGGCTGGGACTCCGGTTCAAGGCAAGCCACTCCCTATTCTGAGACTGCACGGGCGCACGGCGTCCAGATTTAGCCTCCGCCGCCGCTGTGACCGAGCCGCATGCCAATCGCAGCACAGCGGCGCGGCGGCGGCGAGCGATCGGCCACAAACGACCGACGGACGACAGAGCTGGCCGACAAATCCTTCCTAGCGCCGGGCCTATCCCCAGCCCATCCGTCTACAGACAGCCGCTGCCGCCGCGCCGGCGACGAACAGTGCGCAGCTGAGAGCCGGCAGTCGGAGACTCGGAGCACGCGCCGTGCCCCCGGAACGGAGCCGTTCGATCGGCGGCAGTGCTCCCCTGCCGCCGTTCACCCGGCAGCGGGCGCAGTGACCGCCGGCCACGGCCGAGGTCAGCCGCCGCGTCCGTTACTAGGCAACCGGCCGATGGCATAATCATAACAGCGGCCGCTGACAGGCTATGTCCGTCCTCTGTTGTGACTCGGCTGCGCTCTGTGGTGCTGGAGAGGGGGTGCTTATATGATGGCATGGAGGGGAGGGGTACTTTGTGACGTCAGGTGAGGGGACTGGGTCCACTATGGACCTGTTCCCGTCGCAGCTCAAACTGGATCCAACTGGCTCCGTGATGCCGGGAAGGTGATGAGGTGCACTTTGATGCCGAGCAGGTGTGCTCTGTGATACCAGGTATAGAGACGGCTACAGGTTCCTTGTGACGTAGGGACGGGGATGGGCAATATGACACCATGCAAGGCACGGGGTTCTAGGGACCAGCCGTCGCAGCCAGGTGCCGTCGGTCCCTATCAATGCCGTGTCAGCGGGCCTGTGTCACTGAACCGCCGCGCTGCTGGTGACACAATTCCCGTGTAACAAGTGAGTCGTGACGACGCGTGCTGACCGGCGACCGGCTGGTATTCCGAGAAGGTATGACGACAACAACAAAGCCTGGCGCGGCGCCGCGGTGTCCGGCGCCTGGCGACTCATGACGCAGTCCGCAGCGGGGCAGGGCCATGTTATCGACCGCTCACGGACCTTGAATTGGGGACCTGATCCAGGCTTAAAGCCGAGCAACTGCGCAATATCGGCCCATTAGTTGGTTGGCTACATGCACGTGGTGGGCGTCGTGCCGCCGCCTCATTTCGGACGGCGCTCATGGCCGTCGCTTGGCTACCGGACAGTTTGGCGAGCTGGACCGCGGAGTGTCCTTGGCCTTCACCTTCAGCCTCCGGCCAGCCGCCGCTGACGGCACCTACGTGCGCCGCAGGTGTCGCCAAAACCATGGCTAACGACGCCCGAATAGGAAATGTCAGACTCATATAGCCGATGTCAGTCGGCTAAAAATGCAAAATAAACTTGGATAATCCATTCACTACACAATAATCAAACTGACCAGTGATTGTACCTCATAAAGTCGGTGGTGACAGCCGTGATATGTCGGCCAATAATTGAACTCTCAGCGGTCAGCGGTGGTCAGAGATGATTCAGAGAGTGTCGGGAGGGCCCGCGGGAGGCCATCACCTCGCCCCACGCCGTTCACTGACAGACGGGATATGGACTCAAATTAGCCGCCGGTCCGTCCCAGTGTAGTCGGTGGGGTGGCCGCCGCCACCGCCACCGCCACGCGGGGCGCGGGCGTCCCTCCACGTGGCGTGGCGCCGGCGCCAGCACCGTGTCGACCCCAAACAAAGCCAGCTGCGGCCCGGCCGGCCGGCCGGCTGGCCCACCACAAACACGGCTCGGGCAGCGCGGAAGCGCCGGCAGTCCGGTGAGCCCCTGGAGAGCCGTCGTGACCACCAGCAGCGGACGGGTCCGGCCCGCGCCCCCACCCGAGCTGAGGTGGCTGAGACCGGCCGTGACCCCAGCCCGGTCAGCTGGGTACAGACTACAGAGCCGCTCAGCCGCCGCTGCCGCTCAGCTGTGGCCCAGCTGGGACCCCTGCCGTCCACGGGCCCCGGGCCCCGGGCCCCGGACCCCGGCAGCGCCCACTGCGCAGTGCGGCCGGGTGAGGGGGGGGGGCTGGGACGCGAGCGCACTGACGCTCCGGTCCGAAGCCCATCGATCGTGAAGCCCAGCCCAGTCCCCGGCTGAGGCGGTGGCTGCGCAGTTCCGACGTCTACCAGCAGGAAGGGCTACGACTGCCGATCTCGGAACCAGCTCATTATGCACACAGCCATCAGCACATATGAAGCTCCAGGGACTGATGCATACAGAATGCAGCACCGCTCGCTGAAATACGGCGCAGTCGCATCATACTTCCAGGCTCCAGTTCGCATAATCCTAATACGGGAATCAGTAAAAACGTTAAATGCAAAACATTAGTTACATCACGTGCAATATGAGGAAAATATGGCAGTGCATCATCCAAGGCCATATCGGGTTCCATCCACTACCATAACATCCCGGTCCGACTCAAATCAGGGTATATCCTGCGCAGTTGCGGGCATTGACCGGGCCCGCTGACCCGCTTTTTCTCAGGAGAACTGGCCATTTTTGTCGCGGCCGAGTCGGGCTGCACAATTGAGCATGGTGAGCGACCGTGGCCCATATCTGTCCATCAGCGAGCTGTGATGGTCGTATCCGGGTGTGGCGCAGTAAAGCTATACTGAGCGTTGAGTCCAGCCGGCGCAGTAAGCTGCAGTCGTGTCTGCTCTGACTGCAGCAGACACGACTGCAGACAGCCGGTCAGACGTCACAGCCGCCATGACGCCACCGCCCTCCTGCGCAGTAGCTTACGGCCGCTCGGCTTCCGGGATCATATGATTCCCTACTGTTTACCTCAGTAGTGGGGATTTTACCTGTTCTTTGGCCGTTCGGTACCTAACACAGCATGAGTAACTATAATAAATATACTAAATACACCACCGGAGTCCCCTCATGTGCGGACGTCGGACAATAAAGCCAGACAGTCCGACTTCTGTAGGTACGCCACAAAACTAAGCCGGCGCTCTGGAGGTGAACACGCTGGGTTGGGAGTCCTTTGTTGCGCTCCAACAGCGCCCTATTCACCACGGTCCGATGGAGTCGCAATCGACACCGCTGTCTGTCCGTGTCGGCGGTTCGATCGCTGACCTCATTATCGACACCAAATATTTACATCAGCCCCCCCCCCCCCTCCGAGGAGGGGCACAGTTGTATCGGCAGCAGTCCACGCCCTCAAACAAGGCACAGCTCAGAGACGTGAGTGGCTGCAGGTCACCACAAGTGTTCGTCGCCACCATCGCGTCATAGCGTGTGGTGCAATCTGAGGCCATCTGTGCATTGTCTCACAGGTCGCGGCCGTCTGTCACGTCTGTCACCGCGCTGCGTCACCTCTCATCAGCTGTCGGCACCGCACGCGGCGACACATAAACTCGACAAACGTCTCCCCGCTGAACCAAGGTGCTATTGCAGCCAGGACCGTATAAGTATTATAGCCACGGGCAGCAGCCAGCAGAACCTACGTCATGATTCGAAGTCGTTATTCATCAACAGGAAGTGGCAATGGCGTCGTTGATCGTTCGTGTCATTCGCAGCACTTTGACAGCGAGAAATACGGCTTGTAAACAGACCTAGCACGTCCTGTCATACACAAGCTACCGGTGGGTAGGCTACGCTTTTTGCCGCGGGCCAAAAAGTCGCCAATGAAATACGGCTGACAGTTAAATCGTACACAAACTTGACAGCAGATGTGTGTTGAGACGAATGTCTTTGAGAACTCGGCAGCGTGCCACATGGGGCCACACTGCACTGCAGGGGTAACGGCTGGCTGGCTGGCTGGCTGCGAATTGGCTGCGAGGCCGGCCGCCAGCTCCGCCCGAGCTCAGCAGCCCGCTCCGTGCCTGCGGTGGAGGACAGCTACGTCTCCCATCTGCTGCAGGTCGAAACGTTCAGCGGTCGAAACCCAGCACTGCTGCAGCGGTGAGCTGGCAGGCTCCAGGCTCGGTCGGCCCAGCGGCGGCAGCTGATTATAGCTTTTAGAGTTCAGAGTTGTAGCCTAAAAGCCTTCAAATGTGCATACAACCAGGAGGAAGAAGGCTGTTAGGCTCTGTTAGGCTCTGTCAGGCTCTGCCAGGCTATCAGTCTGTCAAGCTCTGCCAGGCTGTCAGCCTCTGTCAGTCTTTGTCAGTTTTTGTCAGTCTCTGTCAGTCTTTATCAGTCTCGGCCAGGCTTTGACAGTTTTAGTGAATCTCTGTCAGGCCCTGTCAGGTTTTGTCAGGCGCTATCCGTATGTCAGTCTCTGTCAGTCTTTGTCAGTCTCTGTCAGTCTCTGTCAGTCTCTGTCAGTCTCTGTCAGTCTCTGTCAGTCTTTGTCAGTCTTTGTCAGGCTCTGTCAGGCTCTGTCAGTCTCTGTCAGTCTCTGTCAGTCTTTGACGGGCTCTGTCAGGCTCTGTCAGGCCGGTCAGCGGCGCCTCATAACAGCATAGCAGCGTCTCGATGACAGCTCGCGGCGGCACGGCTCGATTGGCGCTGGCGGTCGGCGCCTTCTCCTATTCCCACGCTCCGAGGCCAGGCCGAGTCGAACCGAGTCGGCTCGTGGCCGGTTCAAGGCCGGCTGCCGCGGCGATGGCCAGAGCGGCGGCCGGCGGCAGGAGAGAGACGCTGACACTGCCGGGGGCGCGGCTGCCGCTGCGGTGACGGCGGCAGCCAGCAGAGGGGCACGGACAGTCGACAGACGGACAGACGGACAGACGGACAGACGGACAGACGGACCGACGGACAGACGGACAGACGGACCGACGGACAGACGGACCGACGGACAGACGGACAGACGGACAGACGGACAGACGGACAGACGGACAGACGGACAGACGGACAGACGGACAGACGG
>JARBER010228697.1:0-13438 GCA_030265075.1 Balanus glandula | reverse complement strand
GGAGAGGAGAGGAGAGGAGAGGAGAGGAGAGGAGAGGAGAGGAGAGGAGAGGAGAGGAGAGAGGAGAGGCGTCTCTCGCAGGTGATCCGATGTTACGCCATCCTGCGGACTACCAAACACGGCAACACACAGAGAGAAAGGCAGACACCGCCGCGATGTATGATATTGGCGCGGCTGAGACAAGCGAGACAAGACACAAGCGGCTGGCTGCCTTCTCGGCCAACAGTCAGCGAGACAGAGCAGACGATGACCTCATCAAAATGATCCCAGACACGGTCCCGGATCTTCTAAACAAACACTGAATTGGCGCGCCAGCCGCCAGCCCAGCCGGCACACCCATTCTCAGCCACAGTCTGAACCGAGAACCTGAGTGGGCAGAGTTTAAAGGAACGGGCGAGGGCGGTCAGAATACAAAATACTGCCGTCCACCCACTGCACAGTCGATAGTCAGTCGGGACTAAAGCGCTCAAAACCACGGCTGTCCCGCTTGCCAGCGACATAAAACAATTAGAGACATGGCGTGCGGAGGCCGTACTCGGTGGCCGACATGATGTTTCTGCGCGTCATGCGGGGCTTCAGCGTAGCGGCCTGGGGTATCCATTAAACCACGGCGCAGTATGAAGCTGCAGTCCCGCCCTGCATGTGCTCGACACAGATGTATTGATGACGCGCGACCGTGCGTGACGCGCACAGTCATCAGCGGGCGACTGATGATGGCAGACACGAACCGGATGTGACGCGCGGAAATAGATTCGGAAGAGCTGCAACCAGCGCAAAACCGGAGCACATCGTGAGTCAAGCCGTGCCGGTGCGCTCCCCGGGTTAAAAAAAGATACAGGATGGAGAATGACGCTGCACAGATTGACGTTCACACACATTATGTTATAATGCATATCGCTGCTATCAGTCAAATCGCAGAATAGGCTCCCTCGCACATGTATTCCTTAAGTCACATGTATTTATACAGCCTGATGCACTCCACGCTGACGAAGCACAGCAATCACCACTCAGTCTCTATCTGGCACCCCAAGATCAGCCGCCAGCGGGGTGGAAGCCCGCTGTCAGTTCATATCAACTGAGCTGCCCAGCCCGTCCGGTACTGGGGAGGGGACAGCGTCACAAGCAGGCCGTACCAGCGCGGAGCATGTCCTCTACAGCTGTCCGCTGCACGTCGCGTCCAGCCGGCTACGGCGCTACTGATGATCTGCCACCGACAGAGAGACAATCGCGCTACGGTCACCAGACTGCAGGGATAAACTGTAACCAGCTGCAGCTAGATGGCCTCATATAAAGCTGCACAGGCAACCAATGCACGTCTCGAGACCCCGGCTATTGAAGCACAAAGCCTTGAGCTGGGTCGTCGGAGAGCTAGTCACCCCTTAATCGGTATGGTGTTTTGCTCAGCGGCACAGCGACGGCTCTCGGCGGAGGCAGAAACATGGGTGGGTGGAAAATAAGGACTCTGTCGTAGTGTCGTAATCGTGAATCAGACACACATAAAAGTCGGTAGTAAGATAAAATGTCCAAAGGTCGCCCCGCTGAGACAATCAAACGAGGCCGACACTTCATGGGAGAGGTTACAGCTGGCCACAGGGGAGTTCAGAACCAACTCGCTGCGCTACGACGGTCGGCAGACCATGATGCAACTCTGCAGCACACCCCGAATTCAAGGAAACCCCTAACCAGCACATTTATAGCCACACAACCCTCTCCAGACCCCCGAAGCGCGAGAAGTCTAACATCTGTCTGCATCACCTCTAGATTCGGCATCGACCGTTCTAGGTAAATGGAACGCTTATCTGTAGGATAAAGGGAACGCATGGCATAGGCAGCATCGTGGCGTGACCTTCCACAACAAAAGGCGTAGAGAGCTTCTGTCCCAATCCGTCGGCCAGTCAGCCGCCGTAAATAGCATTGGTTTCTGGGATTGCACAGAGACGTGGGGCTCCGCCGAGGTTGGTCGGCTGGTAACACAGAGGCTCCTATAATCTGAGGCGGTATCTCCGGCACTATCAACAGAATACCAGGCACGCTTAGCTCAGCTCCGGCTAACGAGATATACCGCAGTCCAGACCGGCGACCGCAACCCCTGCAACCGCGGCGATTCACTTCTCAGAGACCTCCCTGGCTGGTGAAGTACCGACTCAGCAGCTGCACCGCCAGATAGTCCGGGCACCGCAGAGTCAACAGCCAGCCTGGCCCCCAGCTAGCCGCGGAGCACGTCAACAGCCCATCAAACAGTCAGGCCCCCCGAGTTTGAAAGGCAGACGTTCATTGCTATGCCCGTTTGTCATGATCAGGGAGGTCTGGAAAAGGTCGTCTGATGTCATGCGGCCCCAGTGTGTCGCAACTCAGAGTAAGTCTCTCAAGGATGCTCTGAAATTCAAACCACGTAGCGGCCTCTCTACAAGTCGTGCTATATCGCTGTCATCGCACCAAAAAGAAGCTTTTTTCATGTACAGACTCGGAGCCTGTCTCTCCTTCAATCGGAAACTGACCCAAACCCGGAGTCTGACTCAACCCTCTACATCCAATATGCATACACGGCGGATCCGATAACCGGCCCGGCCTATATGTCCCCATTCACCAGACCATATACGCCCATTCGACTGCTGACATCTCGCCGCCGTCCTGTCCCGCTCCTCGTCCCACATCAGGCCACGACAAATCGCCCCCCCCCCCTTGCTCCCTCAAATACGACACAATAGCCACACTAAGCCATTGGAACACAAAAGCAAAATCCCCTGAACGGAAGTTCCCAACAGAAGCCGTGAACCACCGCGCCGGCCCGGTGCCGCACGCCCCCTGCTCCGGTACTGCACTCTAGCAGGACAGACTGCGGGGCGGCGGCGGCGGACGCACCGCGGAGGAACACCGATAGTGCAGCGCCAGCGAGCACCCTGCAGCCCACGTCCTATCCATCTCTGACGCTCCGAGCCATCCATCTCTGACGCGCGAGCAGTCACAATGGAGACGGCGGCAGCAGCGGCGGCGGCGACGGCGGCCCGGGCGGTCACAAAGGACCGGCCGGCGCGGCGGTGCGGCGCGGCGCCGGTGGGAAGGAAGGGGTGCGGGCAGACAGCTGGCGGCTTCTGTGGCGCTGGTAGACGATCCGTGGCGCCCAGCAGGGTGGGAGTGGCGAGCGGATGAGAGCTAATGGCACTCGGATAGCGGTTTCCGCCGCACTGGATAAAATACAAATCCTCAGGCCGCTGGTGCAGTGCTACACATGTACCCGTTACAACATAAGCGTACTCGAGAGCCTTCTTCTGGGTCAACAACATCAACCTTCATTCTCTTTCAACACTTCACGCCAAGAAAGCCACAGTCGGCAGCCACCGTGTGCCTCTTTGTGCCACAGCCCAATCTCATCCTGGAGAGCTCGAGTAGCACTATTCAATACCACAGCCCAGTCCCATCCTGGAGAGCTCGAGTGACAGTTTTCAATAACACAGCCCAATCCCATCCTGGTAAGCTCGAGTAATACTCATCAATTCCACAGCCCACTTCCGTCCTGGAGAGCTGTAGAGCTCTGCTATCTCCGGCAGTCGGATCGAAGCTGTACAGCCGACTGCCGGTCGCCACTGGAGAGAAGAGAGCCAGCCCGGGCCGGTCCGACTTACAGCAGCCGAGGCAGTGATGCTGGCGGCTGCGATGCTTCTCCATCAGGGTGATGCACAGAGACAGACCACCCCGAGCCGGGCTGTACCGGGGCGAGGCGGGCTGCTCCCGAAATACTCCGCCGCCCGCCCGGCCGGCCGGCCAGCCGACCTCGCCGACCGGAAGCGCCCCAGGCGATCAATACGGCGGTCAGGAGTGGCGGCCCGAGACGCCCCGGGGCGACACGACCAGGTCACCGGCCGTCCGGCCGTCTGCAGACAAGGCCACTGGGGACACCAGTCTGCTGACCTCAGCCATACTGCACAGTGATAGTACAACTTAGCTGCTAATGCGGCTACAAAGAAACGATGGGATGATCGTACAGGTGCCGCACACATACAACACTCCATGAACTTCTGATGAGGTACTTCTGTGATATTCCAATATGATTGGGAGTTTTGGGAGCTCTCACATTTGTCGTCTCTCGCTAGTCGCTTCTGCCATGCCTCTCGCGCCATTAACTCTCGCTGAACGGTCGTTGCCGATGTCGTTGCGGGATGTCGTTGCGGGATGTCGTTGCTGGCCGTCTCTGGTCTCTGGAAGCGAGGCCGTGTCGCGTCGGACGCCACGCTCGGCGTCCCCGTCCGCTCGGCTGAGCACACTGCCGCTGAGAGTGCCGCCGCCTGCCGAGAGCTCAGCCAACAGCTGCTGCCGGCGCCGGTGGCGAAAAAAGGCCCGCCGCGGCACACAGTGACGTCATCGCCGCCGCCAGTGTACACAGTGACGTCACGCGATCACGGCCGCCGACACCCGAGACGGAGAGACGACCGCCGTCTCTCCCGGCGAGCGCCAGAGAGTGCTGACGCCGGCTGTCATCTGAAGGCACTCGTCAGCAGGAGAAGCACCACTCTGAGATGACAGGTGAGCCCGACAGACGGCGGAGAATGACGGCGGCAAACGCGGCGCGGAACGCTCCGGCGCCGCCCGGCAGCGGTGCTGTGGGAAACTCCCGCGTGCCTTTGGTCGCGCTCCGGTCAAACCAGTCGCCGTCAGACGACCGAAAAATCGCTAATTATGATAGTTATGGTGTCGGTGGGAGCGATGGAAACCATAGTCAGGGTTCGATAGCAAGGACTAATTCAATCTTCAGGTGGGAGAGCAAAAACATGGCAATCTGTAGTAAATGTGCAAAGCATATTCCACAAAATTAGAGGAAAGTATCCTATTAGCGACCCCTCCCGAGTCAAGGAACCATGAAGGATAGTAACAGAACAAGGATCTATCCCGCCCCCTCCCTCCCGGACGATCCGCAGACAAACCCCAGACGATCTGCAGACGACCACAGACGACCACAGAGTACAGACGACCCGCAGACGATCTGCAAACGA
Organism: Balanus glandula; assembly: GCA_030265075.1. Classification (NCBI taxonomy): domain Eukaryota; kingdom Metazoa; phylum Arthropoda; class Thecostraca; order Balanomorpha; family Balanidae; genus Balanus; species Balanus glandula. The sequence goes on along the minus strand of JARBER010228697.1, from coordinate 8,450 downwards.
TCCGCAAACGAACCACAGACGAGCAGAGGACCCGCAGACGAGCAGACGACCCGCAGACGACAACAGACGACCTTCAACGACCTCAAACCACCCGCACACGCCCTCCAACGACCTTCGATGACGATGCACTTCTACTGCGTCGCAGCGCGCAGCAGCATCGCGGCTGACAACACGTCATGTTCCACTTCTGGCCGTCACGTCATAAGATGGAGCTTTATTCGGCGTGCAGGCCGCCATAGATTGATTCACACCCCGTGACACATCAGCGGCAGCGACGAACGGCGCCTTGCAGTCAAGGTTCGTCTGTCAGCGGACACTAGCATCAGCCTTCTTTACGCCTCCTGACAGGCAGTTATCATTTTAATATAAGCCTGCAACAGGATGGCGTCACCAATCCCGTCCAATGTCGCCCACTACAATGGTCAGCTCAATGACCTTAGCTCACGGTCAGCCCGCGTGACCTAACCTCTCTAACCTAACCATGCATGACCTAAACTCCGGTCAGCCACGTGACCTAACCTCCCTAACCTAACCATGCATGACCTAAACTCACGGTCAGGCCATGTGACCTAGCCTCCGTAACCTAACCCACATAGCCTAAACTCCGGTCAGCCGCGTGACCTAACCTCCCTAACCTAACCCACAGGACCTAAGCACGCTTTACCACATGACCCTGACCAATTGGGCACTCTCTGACCGAAGCTCGAATCTCAGCCCGAAGATGTTCGCATACAGGGATATGAGGTCGCATTAGAGGAAAATGAAGTCGAATGAAATGCCCCTAAGGGTCTATGCCGCTCGCATTTATGTCGCTACGCCGCCATCTGACTCCTGCGCGTGTGTGGTGTAGGTACTCACGCCTGGACGATGTACGTGGTGGGCATCTCGCCGGCTGAGGCGGTGACCTGAGTGTGTGCCGGCGCGTCCGGCGGGCTCTGTAGCAACGTGGACTCCGACGAGACGTCCAGCTCCTCGGGGGTCGGCGTGTCGCCCGGCTCCGGCGCCGGCACCACCAGCGGCTTCTTGCTCTCGAAGTAGGTGACGCGGACCCGGGAGGCGGCCCGCTCCGCCGCCGTCGGCTCCGGTCTGAAGCGAGAGGGGAGAGGTCAGAGACGGGGTCACGGGGTCAGAAACGGAGTCACGGGGCGGCGAGGGCGCGCCGGTCACGGGGAGAAGGGTGTGACGGAGTTTGAGTTTAGATGAGGCACTGGAGGGAGCGTGAGACGAGTTCTGAGCTTAAATGACATACCGGAGGGAAGGACTTGAGAAGTATGAGTTTAGGGAGAGACATCCTATAAATACTGGTGTTTGGAGCGTGGATAAATTGAGGTCAGACGGCAACATCGGCAAAGATCGTAGCTAGAAATGGGTTCATACAGAACAAATATCATATTTCGGAGATCGTTGAGTATACCAGTGTGGATTGTGGATACATTCCGTGACGGTGCAACAGGGGCGAAATAGGCGTTAACAGAGGTAAAGAGGCGTAAACAGAGGTGCTGCAGTATATGAAGGTCACGCGAGGTCGATGGTGAGCTTATAACTCTGTTCTGGCAATCGTGTCAGTGACAGCCAACGTTGGCCGTTGTGTATATAACTGGTGGCAGTGCTGGTTTAATGTCATGAATAAACATGATCACCCTGTGCAGATTTCCCCGCTAGCGAGCCAGGCCAGAGCACACATGCAGTGATGCAATGTCTCCAGGGGTGGCTCGTTTGTCGAGGGTGACTCAGCCGTGGACTCCACGGCAGCTGGTCAGACAGGGCAGCAGGTTCAGTGAGGGCAGCATCTGGTTAGACGACGTAGCAGGTCTAGTGAGGACGCCCTCAGCCAGCTCAGGGGAGTGGAACTGATCACTATGGCGCGTCTGTTGACTTCGGCGTAACTACTGATCCTTGACGATCGCCACCGAGGGGCCCAAACCGCAGCGCACCTTCCGTTGCGAAAACACGCCGCCTCCAAAGCCAATCGTCTGCAGCCGAACCGATCGAATATCTATCGGAAATCGAGCCCGGTGCACACCTATACCGCCTATTGCGTCACCAGTCTGCGAAAACAAGCCTCCGAATCCAGCCGCGCGGCACGCGAAGTCACATTCGATCGCCCACTGGCTCAGTCAAATACGCAGTTGCACAACTTTTCCAGCGAACATGTCGTCGGTGATTTCGCCGCTCGCATACAGACCACGGTCGTGAGCGGAGTCTCACAGCCGACATACGGCCGGTATGCCATTCAAACCTCTGTGTCGCAGCCATCTCGGGGTATTCTGAAGGCAACGCCGGGCCGGCCAAGCGTGCGACGTTCGAGCTGCATTAGTAATGACCAAGATGGCTGCGCTCCACCGTCTCAGGTCGATACCGACTCCTCCGAGCCGCCGGCCGGTGACGAGGTGTGTGGAGCGTCCAACCGGTCGGTGACGAGGTGTGTGGAGCGTCCGACCGGCCGGTGACGAGGTGTGTGGAGCGTCCAACCGGCCGGTGACGAGGTGTGTGGAGCGTCCGACCGGCCGGTGACGAGGTGTGTGGAGCGTCCAGCCGGCCGGTGACGAGGTGTGTGGAGCCGCCGACCGGCCGGTGACGAGGTGTGTGGAGTGTCCCACCGGAGCAGGCACAAATAACAACGGCGCGATGCTGTTGTCAGGTCAGGTCAGGTCAGGTCAGGTCAGGTCAGGTCAGGTCAGGTCAGGTCAGGTCAGGTCAGGTCAGGTCAGGTCAGATCAGGTCAGGTGAGGCTGCGCCAGGTCAGATCAAGCTGCATTAGATCAGGCCAGAATGCGTCAGCAGTTCCCACGGGACGCTTCAGAAGTTACTCTGGAGTGACACTCACACCACAGCTGTGTCTGTGGAGCTCAGCCGGTACTTGAGGCCTGTCTTCTGAGTCGGTCCGGTAGACGAGAACACCAGGGAGCAGCCAGTGTCCCGCTCGGACCATTAGCGAGTGACGGTGGCGCGACGACGACAGCAGAGCTCCTCCGCAACCAGAGTCATCTCCTGACGACGTCCTTCCTCCGGGCTACCGGGGACCGACAGATCATAAGGCTCGACAGGAGTCCTCCGAGCCACCGAGGACCGACAGAAGGCTCGGCGGGAAAGCCGACGCTCCTGTTCTGTGCCACCAGGAACCGACAGAAGGCTCCACGGAAAGCCTCCAGGCCACTAGGGACCGACAGAAGGCTCGACAGGAAGTCAGGCTGGAGGCCAGCTGAGTCGGCTCTCCTGCAGCTGAGGCCGCCAGGTCCGGTAATGCTGCCTCGGAGAATTGGAAGCCGGTTCGGAGGACCCCGTCCGGCCGGTCAGGTCGGCCCGGCCCACGACCAGCACCGACCGGTGGTGCATTACAAAGCAAACCTGCACGGGCAGACGACGTCGCGTGCGGGGTCGTGCACTTGGTGCCATCACCCATCTTCACTCAGTGGGAAATGGGCATGAGCGCGAAATACCCGCCAAGTACCGACGCCCTAAGCCGGCATTCCACCGCTGCAGTGACCAATGAGTACTGAGCAGGAACCAGCGGTCTGCTTCGGTCACGTCAACAGCCTTGCGTGACGACAGCGGTCATTTGACATCAGCTACACGATGATCTAATAAGGATACATCTGAGATAAGCAAAGTCGGCTGACCGACGGTTATGGTTTAATGTTCCACGGTGACGTAAATGCGATCTAAGATAAACGTTACAAACGACCTACACATTAGTTCTCCCTCGAAATATATGAGCATATGAATACGATTAAGGGCAGGATTTCGTATGCTAAGCACAAATAATATACTCTTATAACAACAAATATTATATGGGTCGCAGAAAGGCTAAACGCATTTCAGGTTGTTAAAGAAACAAAATAAACCTTGGCAAAACAACACGGATCGATTGCTGTTAATTGGCTTTTACCACAGCGGAAGAGAACGATTCCCAACAGTTCCGTTATAAAGCGCAAAAAACATATTTTACATCCTGTCTAGCTCCTAAGGCGTCCACCGTGATCATTGCACAATGCACACCCATGCGAATAACCGCAAGTATCCGGCTCTCTGCGCGAAAAAGCCTGATGTGCACGTTATAAAAAGCTAAGCTGTATCTAAACAAGCACCTATAAAGCTTCACCCAGCAACAGAACCATTGCTGGTCCTGCTCCGACCGACGCCGGGTGGGAGCGGTGGCCGTTTTATGGATCACCTCAGTCGGAAGCCACCCCTGCACCGGTACCTATCACACAGCTGTGACGCCAGCCGGCACCGTCATGACACAGCTGCAGTGGGCGGCCTCGGTCAGAAGTCAGCGCCATCTCTGGAGTGACACAGACATCACAGCTGTGTCGCCAGCCGGCGCTGTTACAGCTGCGCAATCTCTGGAGTGACACAGACAACGGCACCATCTCTGGAGTGACACAGACACTACTTTCCCTGCCAGAGCGCCGCACTGGTCCAAACACATGTCACCGTAACAGCACTCCTATTCCGTCATATACAGCCGCACTCAGAGCTGGCTGAGACCCACGCCCGTGCAGGTAAAACACCCGAGCGCCTAGCTAAATTTGCTCGTGTGAACAATGACCATTGAGCATCTAGAGCTACAAATTATGCTCAATACAGACGCATCTGGCTCCATGCCGTTTTGCAAATGGCATCTCTCCGTCTCCAACCCATGAGTCTAGCACCAGTGAGAGGCGGTGCCGCGACTCGGGACCCCGCAGGAGTGAGACTCCTCATTTCCGGTCCCGGCGGGTCCGAGAGAGGTCCCAGCGGGGTCCCTGTAAGGTCCCGGCGGGTCCGGAGAGGTCCCAGCGGGGTCCCTGTAAGGTCCCAGCGGGCCGGGCGCCGCGCTGACAGACCGTCCGTCCGACCCACCCGGGGGTCCTCCGTTATGCATATGCGGTCGACTAGAGACTACGAGTAGGCGAACTCAGAAGGCATTCCGAAAATGACCCAAGCTGGGCCGGAACGAACGAGTAACGACGGATGGGCCTCAACGGGTGTCGACTGCTAGATAAATTGGTCATTTTACTATCGGCCCCACGAGTGCAGGATCTTATTTCCATCTAATTTTCCGCATTTCACAAACTTCCGTTTTAGAGAAATTGTCTCCTTAGTCCTGGGTGATTGACTCCGGTGCTTTCCAACTTAACATAACTATACTTCAGCTGCAGTTAAGCCATTGCAGCGCTGCAGTCATTGCGGAAGTTGGTCCGCAGCTCAGGTTGACGCTGCAGCTGAATCCATGACCAGGATCCTAGCCGGGCCAGAAAGGCAGGAAAACGGGAAGCTAAGACATGGAGGCTTAGCGATTTATGCCAGACCTTGTTCCTGTCTCTCGAGCATCTTCCAGTTGCATCGGCACATACTGAAAGCTTGACAAAACTGACAAGTCTTTGGAAAAAATTAAAGAGCTTTTCACACACAAAAATATAGGCGGAAAATGTATCATAACATCACTATTGCACATACCAAAAGAAATGCAACATATGTATCCTAAGCTTTTGCTGTTTTATCTATGAAAAAGTCAAAACTATAGGCATATTTCAGTAATTACCTATTACCTATTTATTATTATTTTTATCATTATTAACTATTACTACTATGATTACAATTATGATTAACTATTCACTATTTCCTCCACTTATATGCAGAAGGTTTCTGAGTGCCTCGAGTTTGAAACTGTAAAATACAGGCATGGGTACCCGATAGTAAGCTAAAAGAGAAAACGTAGGCGTGGCAAAATGACGCCTTCATTCTGCTGACGCTCAGGATGAAGAATTCTACACATGGCAATAGAGTCGCTGCACCGTTCCTGGCTGGACCTGGATTCATGTCTTAAAGAGATGACAAGGAAAAACGCCATGGAGACCTGCCTAACATTTTCAGCTTGCATGTCGTTACTGTTACTGTGATCGACATGCTATGTCCACGTAATTGCCCCGCACTGGTGTATAACCCTGACGCCAAAGCAGCATTGTACTGGTGTATCTTTCAGTGAATCATCATTCAAATATACAGATGCGTTGCCACGCGGACCACAGACATCCACCCTGATACCCGCCATGGCAACACTGAAGAGTCTACCATGGTAACAGACAATCCATGTCGACTAGCCGTCCCTGAATACAGGGCATATCGCATGAAAGGATGAGTTGATATTCTTATGCGAGGAGCCTGTAGCAATACAGGCGCCCGCCGCCCACCAGTCGCGCAGAAGAAAAATATGGCTGGAAGACGGGAGCCATTAGATGACAATGACGAGCAAGTGCAAACTGATGTCAGGGTAGTAGGGCATGATGCCGACGTTTACGTTACCAAGTCCCTGGTCCACAGAATCAGTTTATGTTACCCTGGTCCACAGAATCCAAGGCCTGGACGGAATGGCAGAGACTGGACAATGAAAAATCAAGATTTCGAATTACGGTGGAACCGTGAATAAATGCAGACTGACAATTATATATCGGCTGCTGTCACCTTAGGTCGATGACATTCCCTTGGGTTGACACGTCTCATCTATTCCATGTTTCCGCCGGTACCGCCTCAGCTCAATGACGTGTCCTCAGGTCCGGGGCGTGGGCGGGGGCGGGGGAGGTTCAGCGTAAGCCACCGGAGCTGAAGCTGGCGCGCTCCCGCCGTATTTTAAGATCCGGTGTCATGATGTGATGACTCCCCCTCTCTGTCGCCGTATTTTAAGATCCGCCGCCGTGATTTGATGACGTCGCTCTCTCTGGCGCCGCCACAGCGGACACCGTGAATAGATTGACGAGCGGCCGGCAGCAGCCGCAGCCGTCTCCCTGCTCCGTGACGCACGATGGAGGCGCCAGGAGTCGCACGGGCTGCCATGCCTAGCGAGGCGGCACGAACCCGCTGTGTCGAGACTCCCGGCAGCGCGCGGCTAATCCAGAGCCTGCCAGCAGCGCGCGGCCAATCCCGCTGACGACCCGGCACGCCCCGGCGATGGCTGCTCTCACGATCCGAGGATAGAGAGAGCAGAGTGAGGCGCACGTCTCGATCCTGCGCTGAGAACGAGCAGGAGGCGTAGCTGACTCGGGCGTTTCTAGCTCGGCGCCGGCTAGGGGGACGGTGGGGACAGCTCGACCTAGTGCGGAGAGACTGAGAGGAGAAAACAGACCGACGGAGAGGATTATTACCCTCCTTCAGTGTTTCGGTGGGCGCATCGTCGGATATACCACCTAATGCCGACGGAGCAGCGGGACGTGCGGAGGCCGCAATATAGGCGGCGAACGCGCAAACAATGCAGGAAGCGGCGAACAAATAGGCCCCAGTCCGACAGCAGAGAGTGTGTCAGAGCACAGAAATAAACGAGCGTGCTCTGTTGCCTGACTGGGAAAACATAATAACACGACGACGACAAAAACGTTGACGAAACCAGAAAACAGCGTCGAGGAAAATAAATGGAACGAGGACGCCATAAGTGACTCCTGTCTGCGACGACGCGGGTGGCGGAAAACCAAGCATCCTTCGTCAACCTGACCAGAAATCAAGCATCCTTCGTCAGTAACAGTACTATCATCATCCTGGCCACGATTCATCAGTCCGCCCAAGAGCAAGGTCGGCGAAAATCCTCAGAGCAAAACTTCTTATCGGCCCAAGCCAGGCTGCTGCAAGCTGTTTAATCTAATGAGCTCATCCGCCGCGTCCGACCTCTCGATATAACCATAACACTCATCAGGCGGGCATCGATCGGACCGACAGGGCTTCCGTGCTCCAATTCGGCGCTATAAACCATGTCCAGGGAAGCCTCTCATCAGCACCGACCGTGAACGGAGCGCCGGACCGGCAGCCCTCCGCTCGTGAGGTCGATATAATCCGGGCGTGACCCATCGACCCAGAGCCGACCCGCGGGACGGAACTGGGACAGTGCAGCTCAGCCCGGCCCGGCCCACAGCGGGCTCCGTAATACGAGACAACACTGATCCTGCAACCGAGGACGAAAGTTCGCATTGAAGGCCGCCAGAGGTTAAAAGCGCAATAGAAATGTTCGAACTGAGACTAAGTTTTGACGATGGTGTATATTTGAAGAGCAGGTACAAAAATCAACAAGAGCTGTCGGATCAGATAAGATAAAAATCACTGACAATTCAATCCACCCGATCTGCCACCCAGTCAAGTTCAGTGGTTCCGTAATCAGCGAAAGACAGCTCCGCTGACGGGGTGAGGACCACACATCGGCGGGCCAAATTATTCACCGGCGTGGTGCTGAGTGCTGACAGCGGACTTTTAGCCGGCATCTGATACTGTATAGGCAGTGACACTGTAGGCAGCTGACACTGTAGGCAGCTGACACTGTATACAGCTGACACTGTAGGCAGCTGACACTGTAGGCAGCTGACACTGTAGGCAGCTGACACTGTATACAGCTGACACTGTAGGCAGCTAACACTGTAGGCAGCTGACACTGTAGGCAGCTGACACTGTATACAGCTGACACTGTAGGCAGCTGACACTGTAGGCAG
>JARBER010228586.1:0-13439 GCA_030265075.1 Balanus glandula | reverse complement strand
GCGTCTCTTTCCACAAATAACCGCCAGATTAATTAATCGGACCAAATTCAAATCGCGCGCGGCGTGGTCTCTCGTTTGTGACGTCTCATGTATGCGTGTTGCGCTACTGCAGAGGGGCCGACGGGCCGCGCCCTGTCGACGTAGAAAGCCGGCTGGGGTTAAACTCAGCGCCGGGGCGGCGGCAGGACTCCCACGGCCCGCGGCTCTCTCTCCGGGCCGGCCGCGTGCGCCCCTGTTATTACCGCCGAGACAGCCGACGGGCCAGCACGCGAGCCGGGGTCGACTGAGGACCGGCATTGTCAGCTGGGAGGGGAGCGGCGCGCCGGCTGATCCCGGAGCTGTCAGACGACGGAGCCGTGCAGACCTGCCGCCACTGCCAGTCCGCCTCCGCCTCCGCTTCCGCCTCCGCCTCCGCCTCCGCAGAAGTCAAAACAGACCAGACCACGCCACGTGTTGCTGGCCACGGTGGGCACTGGACACTGGGTAGCCTCCTACCCAGAAGGGGAGGGGGGGGGGGGCGCTGCCCTGCGGCCACGCAGTCCGCCGGGGTGGCTGGCCGACATGGGACACATCTCGCGGCCGATTAGCCATCGGTGCCGGCATCCGACGCACCGGTGGGAATCCACTGATCAAAGCGTCGCAGCATCAATCCTAGTCCGGACGCAGCGCCATGGTCCGTGGGCTCTGCGGATGATTTGGATTGGTGTGAAGCGATCACCCGTGGTATTATATTACTGGCTGTATAGCAATTTTGTGGTGTTCCCACATAAAACACCAGATTTAGTAGACACCAGGAAGTATCGTAGCTCTGTTGAGAGATCGGCGTAGCATTACCAGATGTTCCAGCGCTTTGCGCTATAGCGCAGTTGCATGGATGGTTGCAAATTACAACGGTTCAATTTGCCGCAATGTGATGTCGCTGACATCGGGTGATTATTCGTAGTTGTTGCTATGCCAATGCGTCAGTGAGTGAAAATTGATAAAGCTGACCGCTTACGAATCTATCTCTAGCTGACTTTTTCGTATTAGGAAGCTATGCGTTGTACTCTGTTGGGAAAATAACATATTGCGAGCCACTAGCCAGTAGCCTACCATACGTGGTTTAAGGTCATAGGTGACTCAGGTTAGATACTATGAGATGTTAAGTCAACGTTACATGGAAAGTATTCTTGAAAGCGAGAAGGGTGAAACTTCCCTGACCTGCAAACCACACAGCCATTGGGCGTCTCAGCCGAACTGAAAGTGACAACCGCCGCCGCGCCCGAGGAAGGACGTGGTCTGCCGTTAGCTCAAGGGCCCGACGGCGCCGCCGCTTTCGTGCGGAAGTGGTTGTGGTTCGACTGGGCGCGAAACCGCCGTCTCCCGGCTCTGAGAACCGCGAGTGGCCCTCGCCCTTCGCCCCCGCAGGGCGGCACCCGCGGGCCGTGATTGTCGTTACCGCAGCCTTCATTCCTGTCACCTGCCCGTTCATATCTGTTCACCGTTTATTTCGGTCGGTTACCGCAGCCTTCATACCTGTCACCTGTCCGTTCATATCTGTTCACCGGTTAGTTCGGTCGGTTACCGCAGCCTTCATACCTGTCACTTGTCCGTTCAAATCTGTGCACCGTTTAGTTCGGTTGGTTACCGCAGCCTTCGTACTTGTCACCTGTTCATTCATGTCTGTTCAGTGTTCACCGTTTGAGTTCAGTCGGTGCTCCCCGTGTCACCGTTCCTGCACTGTTGACAGGCGCGCAGGCAGATCTGTCTTGTTGACGGCGATGGGATGGCCTGTTCGTGGCGGCTCGCTATATCTTCTCTCGCTGTTACAGATGTTTCACGGCCGGCGGAGTCGCTGGTAACGGCGTAGTTGTGCGCTCTGAAACATCAAAAGACGACAGATGTGGCATTGATGGCATACCGTTTCTGTTTCAGCAGTGCATCTGGTGACACCGCAGCCTCTGTTTCAGCCTCTGTTTCAGCCTCCGTTTCAGCCTGTTTCAGGCGACTAACCTGCCTGTGCCAGCCGCCCCCTGTTGACGCTCCAGCCCTGTTGCAGCGGTACACCAGGAGTACCAGGCGGAGGTACATAACGTGTACACTATCCGCGGTAACGCCGCGGTCTTCAGCTGCCAGGTGCCCAGCTATGTGACCGAGTTTGTGACGGTGACCGAGTGGCGCTCGGCCGCCGGAGCCGTCCTCCGCCCCGGACAGGAGCACGGTAATTCACCTGATCTGGCCCGAGCTGGCCCGATCTGGCCCGATCTGGCCCGATCTGGCCCGATCTGATCCGATCTGGCCCGATCTGGCCCGATCTGGCCCGATCTGGCCCGATCTGACCCGATCTGATCCGATCTGGCCCGATTTGACCCGATCTGACCCGAGCTGACCTGACCTGACCTGGCCTGATGCAGGTCTACCGCCGAACGGCGATGGCTAGTGTCAGATGGAGACGGCGACAGATAGTGTTCTGTCCGGATTTCGGCTGATCTGGAAGGCGGCGCGGCGGCTGTCGGTGGCATATCTCCGTCCCTGACGGAGCTGAGAGGGTCGGGCAGTGCTGGGGTGGTGCGTGTTAGTACCCCCTGATGACGCGGCCGGTCCGCAGCCGTCTCGCAGGACTACGCCACGGGCGTCATCGACCAGTACGTCATCGTGGGCAACGCGGCGGTGCTCCAGTGTCAGATCCCCAGCTTCGTCGGCGACTTCGTGACGGTGCAGTCTTGGGAGGACGGCGCTGGCGGCACCTTCTACCCGACCTCGCGCTACGGTAACCGCCCGCCTCTCCGCCGCCCCCGCCCTCTCCGTCGCCGCCGCCCTCTCCGCCGCTCCCACTTCCGCCACCGCTGCCGCCCCTGCCGCCGTCGTCGTCGCCGTCGCCGTGACGCCCGCCTGCTTTTCAGTCGTGTCGCTCGCTTACCGTGCCGAGACAGAGAACGAGTTCGTGATCCGCGGCAACGCGGCGGCGCTGCGCTGTAAGGTGCCCAGCTTCGTGGCCGACTTTGTGCAGGTCTCGTCCTGGGAAGATGCCGAAGGCGGCTCGTACTTCCCGTCGCAGGCATACGGTAACTAGCCGCGCCGCCCGCTGCTCTTTCAGCCGTCACCCAGCCGTACACGACCAGCGTGCAGGACGAGTACGTGATCGTCGGCAACGCCGGCGTGCTCGGCTGTCGCATCCCCAGCTTCGTGGCCGACTTTGTCACGGTCAGCTCGTGGGAGGACGCGGCCGGCGCCGGCTACTTTCGCTCGTCGGCGAGCCATGGTACGACGCCGCTGACCCGGGGACGCTCGTGACGCCGTGCTGCCCGTTTCAGTCGTTTCGCAGGAGTACCACGTCGAGATCGACAACGAGTTTGTGGTGCGCGGCAACGCAGCCGTGGTGCGCTGCAAGCTGCCCAGCTTCGTGGCGGACTTTGTGCAGGTGTCGTCGTGGGAGGACTCGGCTGGCGGAACCTACTTCCCGTCCTCGCGCTACGGTAACTAGCCGCGCCGTGTCTCCTTTCAGCCGTGACTCAGCCGTATCGGACCACAGTGTTCGACGAGGATGTGGTGGTGGGCAACGCGGGCGTCCTCCGCTGCCGCATCCCCAGCTTTGTGGCCGACCTGGTGACGGTCGGCGGCTGGCAGGACGGCGACGGGCGCTCCTACTTTCCCGCCTCCAGCCACGGTAAACGGCGCTCCTGCTATTCCAGTGGTGTCGCAGGCGTACTCGGCCAACGTCAACCCCGTCTACGTGGTGGCCGGGAACGCGGCCGTGCTGCGCTGCGAGCTGCCCAGCCACGTGGCCGACCTGGTGACGGTCACCTCGTGGGTCGACCGAGACGGAGCTGCGTTCTTCCGCTCGGCCGGCGGTGGCGGCGGCGGTGACGGTACGCCCGGCTCGTCGTGTCCTCTCCGTCCCCCTCCGTCCCCGCCACCCCTCTCCGACCTGCGGCGCCGGCGGGCTGACCTTTCAGGAGGACAGCAGGCTCGGGACTCCGCAGCTGGCGGCGGCGGCGGCGGCGGCTGACGACTGACACTGACCTGTTGCAGCCGTCGCGCAGCCGTACGAGGCCAGCGTCGAGCGCGAGTACGCCATCCGCGGCAACGCGGCCACCATGCGCTGTCAGATCCCCAGCTTCGTGGCCGATCTGGTGACGGTGCAGTCGTGGCTCGACTCGACGCAGGCCGCCTACTTCCCGTCCGGCGACTACGGTAATTCGCCGCCCTGACTTCCGGCCTCTGCGTGCAGCCGTGTCGCAGCAATTCGACACCGATGTCGGCAAGGAGTACGTCATCGTGGGCAACAGCGGCGTGCTGCGCTGCGAGGTGCCCAGCTTCGTGGCGGACTTTATCAGCGTCCAGTCGTGGGTGGACTCGGATGGCGCCACGTACTTCCCTTCGCACGACTACGGTAATTTGCTGTCTCGATGCTGAACGCTGACAGACGGTGACGCCAGTGGCAGGTGTGACATGAGGGAGCGTGGCACTCAAGAGTCCCCAGGCGCCGACTGAGAGGCAGACATCCCGACGTTGCAAAGTCTTGTGCTGCTTCCAAGATCACCTTCGTTGCCGACGACACGGTGGCCCGTCCTAGGCGCAGTGATATGCTCCGGGACTTTATTCACCTATATGGCGTATTCACCTATACGGTGATACGGACAGGCGATATTTCGCTACACATCTGCCCTCTCCCGAACACCGGAGCTATAGTCCTTGGCGTCATTATTCTCCTTGGCGGTGTTGAAAGTGAAGAGCCAGGTATCCACTAGGCTGCTTTCCCGGACAGCTTTGAGCTGTATCAGTAGTCAGACCGTGGCGGAGGTCCTACACCCATTCCTCCGTTGGTGCTTCAGTACAACTCTTGGCTTCGTCTTTGGCTAGGGTTATCTTCCAGTGCTGTTTTTCCATCGTGATGGACAGATTCCTTCAATCTGCACAATGGCGAGCTACAAACGAGGCGAACAGCTCGTGTCCACTCTCCATGTACGGCATCCATATTGTGCTTTGGATGGCGTCCCTGGCGCAGTGCGGCGTCTGCGGTGACGGGGGCGGTGGCAGAGGTGGATGGGGCGGTCAGGCGGACTGACGCTCGGTGACGGGTGGGCGGTGAGGCGGACTGACTTCTCTGTTTCTGATACAGCGGCAGCCGACGTGGGAAGACTGTCTCTCAGTGGAAAGCAGCTGCAGTGCTCTGACGGATAGTCTGGTCACAGAGTCGCCCTCGCAGGGTCGATGAGAGCGGAGTCTCCGTCGCCGTCGCCGTCGCCGGTCCGGGGCGCACCCGAGACCCCGCCACCCTCTGCGATCCCTCCGGCCCCCCGCCGTGCCCGCCGTCCGCCGTCTGACCGTCTCTGTCTGTTCACGGCAGTGGTGTCGCAGTCGTACCAGGCCGAGGTGGCCAACGCGCACGTCATCCTCGGCAACAGCGGCGTGCTGTCGTGCGTGATCCCCAGCTTCGTGGCGGACTTTGTGCAGGTGTCGTCGTGGGAGGACTCCGCCGGCGGAACCTACTTCCCGTCCTCGCGCTACGGTAACTAGCCGCGCCGTGTCTCCTTTCAGCCGTGTCGCAGCCCTACCAGGCCACTGTGGTCAACGAGGATGTGGTGGTGGGCAACGCCGGCGTCCTCCGCTGCCGCATCCCCAGCTTTGTGGCCGACCTGGTGACGGTCGGCGGCTGGCAGGACGGCGACGGCCGCTCCTACTTTCCCGCCTCCAGCCACGGTAATTCGCCGCTCTGACTTGCGGCCTCTGCGTGCAGCCGTGTCGCAGCAGTTTGAGACGGAGGCAGACAACGAGTACGTCATCGTGGGCAACAGCGGCGTGATGCGCTGCGAGGTGCCCAGCTTCGTGGCGGACTTTATCAGCGTCCAGTCGTGGGTGGACTCCGATGGCGCCACTTACTTCCCTTCGCACGACTACGGTAATTTGCTGGCAGTGCGCGACAGGCAGTGACGGCGCGTGGTCACGGGTGGACCCAGAGTCAGTTCCACGCCGACGAGGCTGCCCCAGCGCCAGCCTTCTTGCGCTGCGGAAAAGTTCGTGGTGCCGTCCACTTTTGCTGTTCAACTGGTGGTCACAGACACAGACGAGTCCTCTTGTGGCTGCCACGATTCAGCTGGAGATGGATAACTATTTCGAACGCACGCTGACTGCGCTTCTGAGAGGTTTATATGACAAGCTTTTTGTGAATGCGCGTAGTACAACCGTCATTCGATTGTTTCTACTTCGGTAGTCTTCAGGGGCCTTCGTCTTCAAGGCAGATGGGCCAAATGAGTCACCCGCCAATGATGGAGTTCCAGAGTGCTTTGCCCGCTGTAATTTAGAGCAGGTCTCTGGCTGCCTTTCCACAAGAGCACCTTTCCAGCATCTTCTGACAAGCCTCTGAATTTGGAAAATATCAAGACTGGCGTGGCAATGAAGGTTGGCGAAACAAAGCGCCCCTGAGGTGAATCACCCGAATGCTAGCATCGCCGCCGGTCACTCCGTGGACACCACTGCGTGCCCAGACAGACTACTCAGCATTGACTGCAGTGCGGGGGACTGACGGGTTCCTTGTCTCCGCCAGAGAGAGGTCCAGTGTCTGAGAGCAGCGTCTCACACTGAGACAGCAACGGCCACGCCCTGACAAGAGTGTCTGTTCTGGCCGCAGAACTCTAACCCTTAGCGCGTCTGAGACTGAGCAGAGTGGCACTGCCTGACGCCTGCTCTCTACTCCACGGCGTCTCCGCGGCATCTCCCGCGGCGTCTCCCGCTGATGTGTCCGCGTCTGACGCCGACTGACTATCTCTCGCCGTCTGTCTCCCCACGGCAGTGGTGTCGCAGCCGTACCAGACGGACGTGAACACGGCGCACGTGATCGCCGGCAACAGCGGCGTGCTCTCCTGCGTCATTCCCAGTTTCGTGGCCGACTTTGTCACCGTGCAGGCCTGGACGGAAGCCGGCGGCGCCACGCACTTCGCCTCCGACCGACAGGGTACGTCGCCTCACGTCACGTCACCTCACGTCACGTCACGTCACGTCACGCTGCGCGCCGGCTGCTTCTGTTTCAGCCGTGCAGCAGAGTTACGAGACTCGGATCATGGACGAGTTTGTGATCCTGGGGAACGCGGCGGCGCTGAAGTGCGTGCTGCCGAGCCACGTGTCCGATCTGGTGTCGGTGCAGTCGTGGGAGGCGAGCGACGGCACCGTCTTCTTCCCCTCGTCCGACTACGGTACGCCGGCGCCATACCCGTCGTTGCTCGTACGCTTCCCAGCGGTACCTCTGTCGTTCCTCTCGCCGTTCCCCAGCAGTCATTCTGCTGTCTTCAGCCTTGCTCAGCCGTTCCTCCGCTGTTACCCCGCCGTTCCCCTGCCGTTTCCCCGCTGTTACCCCGCCATCCCTTCCGCCATCATCCTGTCATCATCCTGCCACCATACCGTCATCCTCCACTGTCCCAAGCGGTGCCTCAGTCAGTCCTCTCAAGCGGTCAGTCCTCTCCCAGTTCACTCCCAAGCGGTCAGTCCTCCTCCGTGTTCCCGCTGTCCCCCCGCCGTCCCCCGTCGTCCCCCGTCGTCACCTCGTCGTTCCCTCGTCGGCCGGTCTCCGTCTGTCGGATGACGTGTTCTCTCCGTCAGTGACGCGCCTCTGTGTCCTTCCACTGACGCAGCGCCGGTGACGCAGCGGCCGCTGCCCGCCTCTGTCCGCCCTGCCCGCCCTGTCTGCCGCTGGCGCCGGACGCCGGGTTCTGCCGCCGTCTCTCGGAGAAGGTCGGCGCCGACCCGTCTGACGCCGGCCGTGGGAACCGGGGGTCGCCGGCCGTCCTCTCCGGTCCGCCCGTCATCAGACGGCTCTAACGCGCAGCCTCCGGGCGGGCTGACTCACCGGCGCCGGACCCTCCCTCGGAGCGAGCTACCGCCCCCCCTCCCCCCCCGAGCCAGCTCGGCTGGAGCTCGGCTGGAGCTCGGACGCACGTGCCACCCGTCACGTGACAACAATGGGCGTCACGCCGGCCCGCCGCGGCGCCAACGCCGGTGTGGGGGCCGGCAAAACTGCCGCTCGTTTTTCCGCTGGACGGGCTGTGTCGTGTCGAGGTCAGCGTCGGTGGTGGAGTCAGTCGGGTTACCCGGCGACGGGCGACGCGCCCTGAGCCGCCGCAGTCAGCCCAGCTCCTCTGGTATGCCGGTTAGTTCGATGGACGCCGCGCTAACATCAGCGTGGGAGCGGCCGCAGCGTGGCGGAGAGAGAGAGAGAGAGGGCAGTTCTCGCTCGTCGGCTGGGCGGCTGCGTGTCGTCGGTCGTCGGCGTCGACGGACTCGGGTCGACGCTCGGCGCGCGGCGCGTGGCTGACTCACCGCGCGCCGCTCCGTCGTCGGCGGCGGCGGCGGCGGCACGCACCCCACCTGGTGGCCGGCGCACAGATCGATGAGGGCGGCCGGCGCGCCGCGCGGCTGCACTGCAGTGAGGAGCACCACGCGCTCCCCGCTGGACGAACCCCCGGGGTCGCGCGTCTCTCGGACGCCGCCGGAGCTGCTGCCGGCCGCCGGACGGCTCGGATGCATGTTTGTTCCGTCGGGACGGAGCGGGAGAGACTGATGTCGGCCGCGGCTCGGCGCCTTTGTCTCCGTCGGTCCCGGGTGGCCGCTGCGCCGCCCGTCACAAACACATCTCCACGTCTCCCCACTGACTGACGGCTCCATGGCTGTGTGTGTGTGTGTGCTGTGTGCCCGCGCGTGGTGTTTGCGTTTGTTTTGCGTGTGGACGATGCGTAACGATTGGTGACCGCCTTGCTCTCGACGATAACGCCTCGCTGCGATAGCATAGCGCTCTGCTTCGGACGATGTTACCGTAACGCTCTGCTGCTGGCCATGTTAACGTCATGTTTGCCGCTGGCCATGTTAAAGTAACGTTCTGCGGCGGTCACGGATGGAGTAATACTGTCCGATACCGTAACGGTAACGTTTGTTTCTGAGCCGTCCGCCTCGCGCTGGAAGCTGTCAGACCGCACCGCCTCACCGTAGCCGAATTGGCACTGTACGGCTCGGTCCATTGTGACTGCCATTGGCTGTCCGTTGTCCGACTGGCGTGTTAAACCGCCGCCTAGCCTCTGAATACGGAGCCCCTGCTCTGCACTCAGACGGTCGGAAACTGGGCTCAAAGGGACGGCGTATGCGTGGCTGACAGGGCTGACAGTTTCCATTGAGAGGGGGATGGTTCATGCTTGTATAATGATGAACATGTGCTGGTCGTAGCGACGAAGAGCCGGTCTAACAGCCTGACAGCCCTGTGACATCTGATATTAATGTTATGATATCAACACAGGTGACATGTCAGAGCTGTTGGCAGCCTCTTCGTCGCTGCTCCAGAGTGTGTGCCTGTGGCGCCCCAACCCGCTGTGGACCAACCTCTCCCACTCTGAGCTCCCGCCTTCTTTCTGTGGACACGGACAGTCCAGTCTCCACCCCTGCCTTCCTTCTGTGGACACCGGACAGTCCAGTCTCCACCCCTGCCTTCCTCCTGTGGACACCGGACAGTCCCGTCGTCAGTCCCACGGCCGCCCCCACGGCGCCCCTGTAAAAACGCCTCCCCGCGCCGTAATAGCCGCCGCCCGGCCCGATTGTGTGGCAGTAACTGGTGGGCTGTCGCCGGCCATTCCCATCGTTAGTGACCGGCAGTCGACTCCAGTTGACACCTGAACCGACACGATGCTCCGCCCAGTGCACGCGACTTGTCTCCCCCGTCTATTCCCACACCAATTGGACATTGAATTATCCATTGAGAAGCCTTGACCAAGTTCATTTCACGACTACGTTTACGCTATTGTGCAGTCTCCCCAGTGGTAAACCCCTTTGTCCGTTTTACGAGATGGTTTCTCTGTCGCGTTACGGTTTTATTACCCCAGGGATTCTCTCCCGCGTTCATGGTCGGGATTCGCATTAATCTACCCCCGCGACGTCTGGGGGATTAAATTATCGATCCAGACCCGTCTCCCCATCTACACGCTCTGGTCCCCTTCTTGAGGCCGACTCTGATTATAACGTTTCCCTCGCGGTTTGGACATGTGTTGCCACGTGGTGCTTCCTTTCCCTGCCACCCTGCTCCCCTTGCTGTATTACATTTGACTTTCTGTTTCATCTTTCGTAGTTCGTCCACCCACCGTTTCTAAATCCGCTTAACCTTTTTTTCATCCAGGCTTTTGTGTATAATTCTGCCTATCCTCGCTAGATAAAAACGTTCCCATTTAATTTCAAACCCATCTGACCCAATATATAACGCCATCTGACCCTATTTTCCTCATCTGACCCTATTTGTCTTTATCTGACCTGACTGACATGTGTCGCCAGACGGCAAGTACCTGGTGCTGCCCTCTGGCGAGCTGCACATCCGTGACGTCACGCCCGAGGACGGCTTCAAGTCGTTCCGCTGCCGCACCGTTCACCGCCTGACGGGCGAGACGCGTCTCAGCGCCACCGAGGGGCGCCTCGTCGTCTCAGGTGGGTCCGCGGCCCGCGGCGCAGCGCCCGCCGTCCCTCGGTCCGGAGATCAGCGATCGCCACAGAGACCGCCGCCCAGCCGCCCCAGAGACCGCCGCCCCGCCGCCGCCGCCCCGCCGCCCCAGAGACCGCCGCCCCGCCGCCACAGAGACCGCCACCCAGCCGCCCAGCCGCCCCCGCCGCCACAGAGACCGCCGCCCCCGCCACACAGCCCCCGCCGCGTCAGAGCTGCGGGGTCAGATTGAGCTGTGCTGAACTGTTGAGCTTCTGCTGACGCACAGGCTTTTGAACTTGGAAGCATCGCTGGTTGATTAGTGACCAGCCACCGCTGCCGGGGGCGTCGGGGTGGGGTGGTCTCCGTGGTGGTCTCTGTGGCGGTCTCTGTGGCGGTCTCTGTGGCGGTCTCCGTGACGGTCTCCGTGGCGGTCTCCGTGGCGGTCTCTGTGACGGTCTCTGTGACGGTCTCTGTGACGATCTCTGTGGCGGTCTCCGTGACGGTCTCCGTGGCGTTCTCCGTGACGGTCTCTGACGGTCTCCATGACGGTCTCTGGCGGTCTCCGTGACGGTCTGTGACGGTCTCCGTGGCGGTCTCCGTGACGGTCTCCGTGACGGTCTCTGTGGCGGTCTCTGTGGCGGTCTCTGTGGCGGTCTCTGTGACGGTCTCTGTGGCGGTCTCCGTGGCGGTCTCCGTGACGGTCTCTGTGGCGGTCTCTGTGACGGTCTCTGTGACGGTCTCTGTGACGGTCTCTGTGGCGGTCTCTGTGGCGGTCTCCGTGGCGGTCTCTCTGGCGGTCTCCGTGGCGGTCTCTGTGACGGTCTCCGTGGCGGTCTCCGCGGCAGTCTCTGTGGCGGTCTCCGTGGCGGTCTCTCTGGGGGTCTCTGTGGCGGTCTCTGTGCCGGTCTCTGTGACGGTCTCTGTGACGGTCTCTGTGACGGTCTCTGTGGCGGTCTCTGTGGTGGTCTCTGTGGCGGTCTCTGTGGCGGTCTCTGTGACGGTCTCTGTGACGGTCTCTGTGACGGTCTCTGTGACGGTCTCTGTGGCGGTCTCTGTGACGGTCTCCATGGCAGTCTCTGTGACGGTCTCTGTGACGGTCTCCGTGGCGGTCTCCGTGACGGTCTCTGACGGTCTCTGATGGTCTCCGTGGCGGTCGCTGGCCGAGGGAGGTGATCCCGCTCGGCCGGCTGCCGTTTAGTCGGCGCCGCACATTGTTCCATTGTGCGCGCCGGACGGAGGCCATCTGTGGTCGCCGGACCATCGACGGCGCTCGTTTGTCTCATTATCATTATGTCGTTAGTATCGACACGGCCGGCACGCCACGAGCTTTGGATGCCGCCCGAGCGTCCATCGCTCGAGGCAGGCTTCATTAGAGATGGCTTTGGAGGTCCCCGCCCTTCCGGCGGTACTGTCTGAGGCGACGGCTCCTCTCGTTTTCTGCCTTGTTTCTGGTGTGTTGTGAGATGCTTGTAATGTAACGTGCAATGTGTATAACGTATTGCAATGTGTTAACGTAATGCAATGTGTTAACGTAATGCAATGTGTTAACGTAATGTAATGTGTTAACGTAATGCAAAGCGTTAACGTAAGGTAACGTGTTAACGTACTGTAACGCGCGTGCCGACGTAACGTACCGGTAACGTTCGCTGTTCTTGTGCTGTTTGTAACTGAACGTAACGTTAGCGTCAGCTGCTGTGTGCCGTGTCCGCGCGAGGAGCCTACCTGAATGTTGGGATAGGGTACCCCTGCTGTCGGGCCGGCCGCCGCCGCCGCCGCCGCCGCCGCCTGTCTCTGAGCCAGCTGAACGCTCCGCCCGGCCGGCCGGCTGCCGTGAACCTCACACACAAACACACACACGCGCGCAGAGGTTATAAAGGACCGTACACAGACGCTGCGTCGCTTTCTGCGAACCGTGTGATCTGCTTCGGTTCGTTCTGTGTCGCGTTTGGACTACACGACTGTTGTGTCACGTGCCGATCTCGGTTGCTCTGCTATGGCTAGGTTTATATTCCACCACCTGGTTCGTAGATGGCGCTCGTTGTACCGTCTCAGGTAGGTACCAGCGGCGTAGATAGCGCCACCTGCACTCTGGAATCAAATGGTGTGGTTAAAAAAAACACAAAATAACAATGGCACGTGAGTCGATCATGGGTTGACAACTACTTCCTGTACACGCACTACCGCCGTGGCCCGCCGTCTTGTTTCTGCTCATCGTAGAGTCGGTCGTGCGTAATTTAGCTGGTGCCAACTGCCAAGCAAGCCGCGCAGAATGAAAGAACGACTAGTACACGGCAGAAGCTATCTCAGTCGGTGCTTCTGCGGCCAGTCGCGGGCGTCGTTCTGGCGGCGTCTCCTGCTGAAGCCGTGGGCCCTGCCCGCTGTTGCAGAGCCGGTGTCCAGCTCGGCGCCGCGGTTTGCTTCTGCCGAATCGTCTCAGAGCGTGGCGCACGCGGCCGGCGCCGGCCTGGTGCTGCCGTGCCCGGCACAGGCGGCACCCGTGCCCACCTTCAGGTAGGACCCGCGACGTGGCGTGACGTGGCGTGACGTGACGTGGCGTGACGTGACGTGACGTGACGTGACGTGACGTGACGTGACGTGACGTGACGTTGGAGCGCGGCGCTGACCGGCCGTCCCCGGCGCTCGGCAGAGCCGGTGAGCAGCTCAGCGCCGGCCTTCCCGTCGGCCTCTCAGACGACACAGGGCGTCACCTTCCGCGGCGGCGGCGGCCTGATGCTGGCCTGTGCGGCTCAGGCGGCGCCCCCGCCCGACTTCAGGTCAGCAGGGGCCGCGGACCGGCGGCGGGGCTCTCTCCCGGCAGTGAGGGGCTGGTGGAGCCCTGTCTTGGCAGTCAGGGGCCGGCGGGGGTCCTGTCTCGGCAGTCAGGGGCTGGCGGAGCTCGGTGCCGGCAGTCAGGGGCTGGCGGAGCCCTGTCCCGGCAGTCAGGGTGAGCTCGGGTCACTGAGGCTCGCCGGTCGCCCAGGTCACTGAGGCTCGCCGGTCGCTCCCCAGAGCC
>JARBER010228475.1:0-13445 GCA_030265075.1 Balanus glandula | reverse complement strand
ACAACATTTAAGAACCGATATGATAAGTTCATGTCTGACAAACGAGAAGAGGCAGCATCCTACGAGCAATCCTAGCTTCCTTGCCTCTTTCCATAACTTCTAGGTAAGCAACTTCTAGGTAAAAGGGAGCACAGGCCACAGACGACCTTGGCTGGCAAGCTCTTCCATTCCAGTCATTGACAACCTTGATGGCAAATGATAGGCTGATCTCCTTGCCTGATACTGAGGACTTGCTAAGTTTGTATGGATGGCCCCTAGTAATACCATCAGTGACAAGAGTAAAGTATTTGGCCTTTAGATTAAGATTATTGAAAAAGGTGTTTAATATTAAGCTCAAAACTGCAACCAAAACATCAAACATTTTAGTACCCACCTCACAATAATAATTGTATAATGCTACAACCAAATGACATGACCACAGCATTTCCAACATTTGCAACTTGAATGTTAACTATGTCAATGTCAGGCTGCTTTTTGTATTTGTTGCATCATTCATAATAAGAAAGCTGAAACTCTGAGCTAAATGGGCCGTTGTACATGGCAGTTTTTCTGATATTTTCATTTGCCAATTAATTTGAGATAAGATATTATGTCATTGGTCCAAAGGAGTTCATCCTGTGGAGGCTTAAAAGGGCTGTCCACCTTTCTCATACATGTCAAATGTATATTGAACGTATGTCAAAAGATGGTATAAATGCTTCTTAAAATACATGTCACATTTGTTTTTGCCAACAACTCTCAATTTGATAAAAGCCCATTTTCATTTGGGGCCTGATGACATGACACACAGAAATGTTGGATTGCAATGTTGTCAAATTATGGCGGTAAATTAGTGTAGAGAATTATGATGCATAAAAGACACATTTTTACAATGGCTATAAACATGCTACTGGCTATCTAGAAACAATGCAAACGTTAATTTTCAAAGTTTTACTTAAAAAAAAATACTTTTATGATAAGAAGTGAACCATGTTATTTGCAAGTTTTGTGAAAGTGTTGACATTATCAGTAAACAAGCCCTGATACTAATACACAAGGAGCTTATTTTTGACACATGTAAAAGTTTAACTTGAATATATTTTTTATCAGACCATTGCATTTGGGCAAACTGCAGAGAGATGATATAAATTCTGCTTAATCAGAAAATAATGTAAGTAAGCAAGGTAATGCCCTTATATGGACATAACTGCAGGCCCTCAGTAAAATGTTAATATTTGAATAATCATTCAATGAAATAAATACAGAACCACAGAACAAGCAAGACAAAATATGAAGCTATGTGCTGTGTTTAAAAGTTATCTTAAGAAAATGCATTGAGCATGCATTTGATGATCCACCATAATAAAAAACTGATAATATGCACCTGAAAATTACAGCAGTAATAAATAATTGATTATCCAAACAGCTGGCTTATCCTGATATGAAAAAAGCAATTAGACTGATAAGAGATGAATAGATTGTAGAAAATATTGTTTGGTCACTGGGATCATAGATCCACTGGGATCATAGATCCACTGGGGTCATAGATCCACTGGGGTCATATATCCACTGGGATCATATATCCACTGGGATCATAGATCCACTGGGATCATAGATCCACTGGGATCATAGATCCACTGGGATCATATATCCACTGGGGTCATATATCCACTGAGATCATATATCCACTGGGATCATAGATCCACTGGGATCATAGATCCACTGGGACCATAGATCCACTGGGATCATAGATCCACTGGGATCATAGATCCACTGGGATCATAGATCCACTGGGATCATAGATCCACTGGGATCATAGATCGTCTGGGATCATGGATCCTACGTTCGGATCCATGCACATGTCTTGGTGCCTCAAACCAAATGTTAGTATATCCAAGATAACAAAAGTTATATGTCGACTATTGCCGATGAAATTGCTTTATTATTACAAATGTGACATATAATCGATATGGGAATGCACCCGAAGGAAATATATTTCTTCCCCAGCCAATCAATGGCGGAGAAGAAATAATCAATTTGTAAAACAAAAATCCAGTTACAAATTGCGTTTATCTTACACGAATCAATCAACTGTATTGAACTGTTATCCATATTTTCTGTTAACTTATATTTAATCTTGAAATGGGATCATTCGTGCTATGGGTGTTTACTTTGTGTTGCTGTTGACGATAGCTTCAGCTAATTAAGGGCAGAAGTCGATCCCGGACTCCGGAGTTGGAGTTGACTCCGGACTCCGGAGGGTCAGAGTCGTAGTCGGAATCACCAGACAGCCGATCGACTCCGCAGCCCTGTTTGTAGCTAATAAACTGGAAATAATCATTGGCGATTCTGCTACATTTTCGATTTATAAGTATATTTTTCTTAAAGAAACATTTATCGATGTTAGCTCCCGGATCCCATTAAAATATTGACCTGATTCCTTCCATTGCACTTCAACTCTGTCTACATGTTTTTTTTAGCGATGAAATCAACAGTAATTCTAACAAAGCTTAACTAAATGTCTCAAATGGGAGGGCATATTGTCCCAGGGTGCCCCCTCCCCCACAGACCACGCCCTTGGGAACCACAGCAGAAAAAAACAAGCAAGTTAGTTTCTGAGGGCCGATGTTTTTATTGTTTAATTACCCAACTCAGAATGACTTTCATCTCTTTTCAACAGGTTCTTCGTAATAATTTGGAAGGTGACAAGTGACAGCCATGCTCTCTGTTGCATTAATGATGCCTCTTATTGGATATGTGACGTACATTGCTGAGCCTGGATCAAGTCTTTTTTCTTGGCATCCCATTTGTATGTCACTTGCTGTAAGTATGACTTCCATTCTGAGTCCTGTTTTATGGCAGTTAATTATGAAAGTTCAGGATAATAATCTATCATTTAAAGGTTTGCCTCTTTTTATGCATATTAACCCGCGCCCCGCTGGGTGGGCGAAATATTTACCCCCCTCCTGGATTTTCTCAATAACTCAAAAACGATTCTAGATATCGACGCGAAACTTTCAATACCAATTAGTGGGCATCAATTTTACATCTTCACAGAAAATTGGAATAACATTGGTTGATAAATTTTTGAGATAAGGACGTTTTAATGACGTCATGTCAAGAAATTTGTGATGAAAAACCGACAAATGTTTGGAAAATCGTAGAAATTCAAGAAATACAGCAAATGGCAATCCAAAAACGTCAAAAGAACGGAAATTACATTCTCTACAAGATGTTAATCTCGGATTCTCAAAATTTTGTGTTTTTGACCCCCAAAATTTCAAAATCATTTTTTTAAGTTTAAAAAAAAAACATTTATTTTTCACAACTTTCAAAAAACCGGAATATATGTGTTAGAACGACGTATGAAAAATACACAAACCAAATTTCAAGTCAATCGCTTCCTATTTGTCTGACTTATGGCTCCCTAACTCATGATGTCGTAACTCATGATTTCATTTTTCGAAATTGCTTTTTGGGGGCTTATTTGACCAGATGAAGGAAAATAAATGTCACCCCTGTATTCCTGAGACAAAATAGGTCTATAAATATATAGGTATATTTGTTATTTAGGTTTATCAATTTCAAAATTTGACCTTATTTGACCTGACATTGACCTTAAATGGGGTCAAGCTGTAAAAATGAATGTTGATATCGAATTCTACGCATAAAAATATCCACATAACATGTATTGCATGACTTTCGTAGACCTCTTTCTTACAGTGACCTTGTGTGACCTGACCTTGACCTTGACCTTTGCTTAATTTTCCCCTTCTGCTTAATGCAGGAGATGATTTATACCTTTGAGACCACTCAGTGCGATATTGGTCCCAATTTAGAACTTTGAACGGAATAGTTGGCGCAAAAACAAAAATATCAAACATTTTGCGGTTGACCTGACCATGACCTGACATATGACCTTTTTCGGAAAATTTTAACAATGCTATGAACGCAGCTCTTTAAGAGCTTTCGATTGCCGCCTTGCGCGTTGCGCTGCGCCTATTGGTTCGGGAGATAACCAGGGGGGGGGGGGGGCAATATATGCCCCCCCCCCAGCGGGGCGCGGGTTAATTCATCATATGGGTATACCTCTTTATTCATATCTATCGGCGCCAAGTAATTAAATTGTTGCGGCACCCTAAAGCCCAAATTGTCAAAAAAAAATCATTTGATTCATTTATTCATATGCTGCTTGAAAACATTTCATGTATCTATTCAATTGGATTAGCCTTGTTCTTTAGAGCATTCTGATTTTGAACCCCAAGGAAATTACTTTACTCGTTATCTTGATTTTTATTTCCTAGATTATTGAAAATATGCCTTCTTGAATGAGGGTAACGAAAAGGCAGCCATATTTAGAATGACTGTGCTTAGCGCTATCACAATAGCGATTTTGTGCTGTTGGTTCAGATATATATTGCAAAAAATTCGGGCAAACATGCTACATAATAGATGAAGAAATGGTCCGAAGTGTCGGAATTCCTACTCTGAATGTGACATTACTTTTTTATTCAGAATAGTTTAAAGAACGCAGTCATTATCTACCAAACTTATGTCTGTCGATGCTATCAGAGACTTAAAGGGACATTGCCACCTTAAGATTAGGTTTGAGTTAAGATAGCCATTTTACGTGCTGGCCTCTGAAAATATGGTATCATTTAAAACAACCAAAATGGTCTCATTAAAAAGATATTCGTGTTTAACTCTTACATCTGTAAAACTTAAGCCCTTAGTGTATTGGTATAAGGGCTTAAGTACTGGTGACGCCATATCTGTCTAGCATATTTATATTATAGTCGACTTGGGCATAAATATTGGCATCAATTAACAGAGTGAAGGTTTTTTCCACTACCCAAACTTCCTTCGTTTTTCTTTGCTATGACGTCACCAGACCAGATAATATAACTTCGGTTTGTACGCGTTTGAGTTATTTTTAGAAAAAAGGTGATATTCGTGATCAGCAGCATTCATTTCCTATGTTTGCATCATATGACTTACATTTGACAACTTTCAAAAAGGTGGCAATGTCCCTTTAATTGATAGAAATGTCATCTCTTCTCCACTCACTAAACCTAAAAAGTGTTTCTAACTGTTATTGGTTTACACGTGTATGTTGATTCCGTCCCCCTCCGGCCCACAATGTATCATATCTGTATCCGAACTGACTTCTGTGTCGGAAACTAGCCTGACCTCCCTCCGCCATCGCCAGTTCGGAGGTCTGATGCTGGCGGGCGTGGAGGCCGTCTCTCTGTCCACCCGCGCCCGGCCCGGCCGTCTGGCCCTCCACTGGCAGCTCCAGCTCGTCACCGCGCTGCTCGCGCTGGCCGGCTTCTCGGCCATCTACTTCAACAAGGAGCTGCGCGGCGCGGCGCACTTCACCTCGCAGCACGGCCAGTGGGGCTCTGTGGCGCTGACGGCCGCCGCCGTCCAGTCGGCCGGCGGCCTGCTGGCGCTGTACGCCGCGAGGGTGCCCAACCTGGTGGCGCCGCGCATCACCAAGGCGCTGCACGCGCTGTCCGGCAGTGTGCTGGCCGCGCTGGGGCTGTACACGATCCGGCTGGGCCTGGACTCGGTGTGGTTTCGGAACGCGGCGGCGCTGTGGGCCCGGTCAGCTGGGGATGTGCTGCTCGGACTGGCGGCGCTCAGCCTTCTGTACCGCGTGCTCGTGTCCAGGGGACATGTCGCCAAGCTGAAGGTGAACTGAGCGGCGTTCCGGCGGGGCCAAGTCTCCTCCACTGCGTCAGCGTGTCCAGAGGACGTTTCGGCAAGCTGAAGGTGAATTGAGCGGCGTGCTGGCGGGCGGAAGGTGCGGCATGCAAATGGTGGACGGAGAAAGGCAAATATGGGAGAGACAATTGTGGGTTGAGGGTGTTAGGACCGTGAAGTGAACTGTGCTGGAGAACGCTCTGGGTGGACTTGGAGGGCTTCTGCCAGGGTGGAGCCAACAGTGCAGACCCAGGTCGACGACTGGCTCGTTTGTTAGCGTTCCCGTCGGAAGGTTTTAGTGGCATAAAATTTACAGGGCGATATGTCATGATGCTTTATATCAGTGGATCTCTCTTTGTTTTGAACTTGCAAGCCAGTTAACGTTAAATCGTATATGTGAAAAGGCTGAACTCTTATCGGGCTGAGAACTTCATTAAACATATACCTTATAATGGCTAATGGGTGGCGATTTTGTAATCAGCATCACAAACTGCGCTAGAAACTGCCAAATTTAAAAATGTTAATCCGAGGTCATTGGCTTGTTATAACCCCGTGAACATTAACATGACGCCAGTGGGACATATCATATGCAAAACATAATGAAAGATATTCAGTTTTGGAAACACGTGACGCTCAAATTAAACGTCACGTTTTTTTTTTGTAACACAATTTTTACCGTCTTCAATTGATTTTATATGGCTCAATTCGGATGCAAAAGTTGTATTCCTTTGTTTTCCGAAACAAATCGGCTGCAGTTTATAAAACAAAAACGAGTGGTATGCGTAATGTTGTTTGTTTTAACCTGGGACCAAGTCTGGTGCTGCCTGATGGTGCAATGAAGTGACGGTTTTAGTTAATTATCAGTTACCTGATGCATATAACCTATACCTTCCATGCGTACAAACTGGAATTTGATGTAGTGCGATTATCGATTAATATCAGTTCCAGTACCAATGTTTTGTATATCGGGGTGGATCACTCGGTCCCTTAGTGAAATTGCTTTGCTGATCATATTTTCTTATCTTTTACGTTGTTTTAATACTCGATGAAGCTGTTTTTCTCGTGTGATCAATGTGTCAATGGAATCAATGGAAACAGACCACCTCCCGAAAATTTATCAGAAGGCAAACTGATTATATTTTTTAACACAGTTAATTTTTCTAATTTCAAAAATGGCAAAACTTCCATATTCTAGGTCACAAAATTTTCAATTAGTCATATTACCAAAAACTATATACATACATACTCTCTGACTCAGAGTTCAAATAAAGTGCATGTTGCTTAGCCAATCAGAACCCAGCTGTGGTCTGCACGCTAGCACGGGGTAGATGCGCCCAACTCTAGCTGCAAGCTGATTGGCTGATTGTATTACCTCTGCACAGGTGTGCTCTGGAAATACACATCCTCTATCTTAGCTCTGAGAGCTGTATTCCTTTCACGAAAATTGAAATATCTTCGGGAAGAGTGTATGTTCAGCCGAAAGCTCTGAAACTAAGAGGTTTCTCGTTACGGGCTACAAAACTGCTATCTCAGTGTAAAAAAGTTGAAGGTGGTCTATTTCCTTTAATGATTTGTTGTATTCAACATCGTTGTCTGTCTACTGTTCATCAGGGGTGTAACTCTGAAATCAGTATGGCTAGTGGCTACCCGCTACACTTAGTTGTTGAGAGCCCCATTTGTACTATATGGAGTAATAGGCGTAATACGAAAACACCAAATTATTGAGGTAGCTACAATCCGATTTTATATTAAAGTTACACCCATGCCGGTAGCCATATGTTTTATACCCATTGTTATATGACACGATTGAACGCCTTGTGATACCTTCAATATGGCCATTCACATAAATTAATGGTATAGGTCTGGTGTCTTTTTAAAGTGCAATATTTTCGATTCTAAGGGTAATCTCGAAAATGTCATTGTTCTGGTTTTCCTCACAATCGACGATGGTAATGAATACATTGTTACATGTTCGTTAGGTCTCTATAACTCTTGCAAAGAGTATGGCGCGTAATCTGTATATGATATCTGTCCCGCCCTATCCCATGAGACCTCTCTCTCTCTCTATCTCATAATGTTGATATCCCGTCGGAACGTGTCCACTCTATCCAGTTCCCCGCCTCTCCTGAGCTCAGTGTGGCTGTCCGTTCACAGTCTGACGGCCAGCGGCTGTCTACGGACCCCACATGACCTCGACCGAGTCGCCTGACTCACCGCATGTCAGCATGCATGTCACTGGGCCGCCAACTGTCAGGTGAGTGGCCGTCCAACTGTCTACCGACCCTCACAACCCTCCACTACATCCACCAGACTTACTATATGCAGCCTTTTTCATAAATATATTTACACCCCGGTTGTATGTGTAGGTTGTAGATTCCGATTTTTCAACTGTATTGCGCGATCTACGCGTCATATAGTCAGTGTGCGGTGTGTGATGACAGTGCAAGCCGGGCGTGGTGCCTCGGGCTAGGGCATAAACAATTAAGACGAGCGTAAAATTGATTGAAATTCAGTCCAAAAATTGGAATCTACATCCTTCACCTACAGCCGGTGTGTGAATATCGTTATGCCAAAGGCTACTGAACGGAAAGTCCGTCCACAGTCAGCTCACTCCCTGCTCTACATGCCAGGCGGCAGTCAACGGTTGTGTAATGTTTATTCGCTTGATAACGTTTTTCAACAGCACTACGGGCGCGGTCCAATGCTGTTGGGAGCGGCCACACTGTTCCGAGGAATACTGACGGCCGGGTTCTCCCTTTGTTTATAGGGAGTCCGTTGTGAAATCGAACCCGGATTCCTGGCACAAAAATCGTGACCGTACTCGTCGGTACACCATATTGCTTTCCTCGCAGACCTTGGCGACTCAGCATCACATATACAATTTGTTTTGTATTCGTCGCCAAGTCTAGTTCGATTCCTAGATATAATCTGCCTGAGGAAAAGCCTGGGATTCCTCATTATTGCTTCACTCTTGTGTTGGGCGGTGTCCGACACGGCTTCAGTATAGTGATCGTAAGTCATGCTATTGCTGACGTCCGAGCCTTATTACGATGCAGTCAGTACTTCCATCGCCGAGTTTCCGGAGATGATATCACTAACACGATGAATCGCTATTGTTTCTCGCCGACACGTGACGTGGAGCCGACTGTGGCTGATGGTGAGATTGAAACGCGAACTGTAGCCACGCGATACATCCAGTCCGTACCCCGATGTTGCAATCGGTTATACCATTGACGCACTAGGTCAATCGCGTATGCATGCGGGTACTGTGATTCATTTGAGGGAAGACCCGGTAAAACCTCTGGAAATCCCTGCTTTGGTCCCGCTGCGCGGCAGATTACAGGAGCATACCTATCCTGAATCGGCGCGGCGGTCGGGGAGGGGGGGGACCGGAGGATGTCCCCCAAACGTCCTGCAACCATGAGTCACTCACACCAATACGCGTCGGACGTAGGTGCAGTTGCAGATGGGCTGACGACTCACTCCCCTCCCTCTTCACTGATCAAAACTTTGTTCGCTGGCGGCAGACGGCCTGCTACCCCTCCCTCGCGCTATTTGTTTATTTAAGAAAATCTCGAAAGCTCCACCTCCGCCCATAACAGTTCGGGAATTTAGGTTTTAAAAGAGTTTCCTATTGTTTACCACATCATTCGTCCGGTACAGTTTGTACTTTGTAGCCGTCAACCGACGGGTCATGGCTCGGCGTCATGGTGATACTCAGAGGGCGTCGCGTGTTAAACTCACGTGACTTCGATGCTTTGTGTCTTATCAGAACTCGTTTTCCTTGCTTTTGTTCACGTGCCCAAACACGACTTCACGGGAGCGTCATTGTATTTGTTTTGCTAGCAGCCGCCTTACGACGCAGTGGCTTCGATGACGCAACTGCATCGGCCGGGAAGTCTGGCGTGACGTCAGTCCGGAGAGCGCTGTGATTGGTCCGCTGGCGTCGGGCTGTGCGATGCGCATCACCCGTGGCGCGGTCGCCCTTCAGAACACGTTAGCCATCGCCGGGGCGCGCGTGGGTTACACAGAGTGATAATCTACTGTGCTAAACCAGTGTGAGAGCAAGACCGCCGATATATTCTTATCGTCAGTGAATCTTCAGTTGTGCCATCCCAGCCAGAGGGAAACATCACTCGCCATGCAGCTACCATCAACCTGTCTAGGCCTTCTGAGCCTGCGCCAAGGCTCCTTCGTGATCGGGGTGGTGCTGCTGGGCATGCAGAGCCTGTCAGCGATCGGCTGCATCATCAGCTGGGTTCTGCTGAGCGCCACACACGAGCCCTCGCTACCCACGTCACAGCAGATTACCCAGCCGGACGGCACCGTCATCTCCGTGGAGACGTCCTCCTCCCAGACCGTCGTCTTCCCGCTCATCTTCGGCCCGGCGCTGGCGGTGGTGCTGCTGCACATGCTGTTCAGCGTGCTGCTGATCGTGGGCGCTCGGCTGGAGCGGCCCTGCCTGCTGCTCACCTGGCTCGTGTACCAGGCCGTCTCACTGGCGCTCAGCCTGGTCGGGGTGGTAGTCACGTTCGTGTTGGCGCTGTACATGTCCGAGTATGTGCTGTTCTCGGCCGTGTTTGGTCTGCTGGGCGGGGCGGTGATCGTGGCCTACTGCTTCTCGGTGGTCCTGGCGTATCTCATGGAGCTGCGCCGGTCTCCGACGTCGCTGACGGCCGTGGCACGGCAGCCGGACATGGTGAAGATGGAGGACATCGCGTGAGGAAGTGACCGAGGGACGAACGAGGAGGCGACCGACGGACGAGCGAGGAGGCGACCGAGGGACGAGCGAGTCGCGCGGCTGAGACGTGTCAGTCTGACGCGTCTGTTTGACAGAACTGACAGAGGCGAGAGGGCCGCGAATTTGACGAGAAGGCCGAGCGAGCCGGAGAGACATGGAAGCCGAGAACATTCCGGAGGCTGAGAGAGACGAAAGGGGAGGCGAGAGACCCGAGAGAGACGAGATAGAAAGTGAAGGAAGATCCGAGCAGAGGGTGAAGGGAACTAAGAGCTAAGCCGCTAACTGAGGACTGTGAGCTTCGACTGGTAGAGGGAAGAGGTAAATGCGTGGAGACTGGAGGACGCTCGCTGTGTGTTTGCGTGTGTTTTGTGTCGGTGCTCACTGTCACGGCGGCAGAGTGGGTCAGGGCCACTAGGATAATGGAACGAAGTATTCCTGTCAACTCATTGAGGAATGTGTGTTGTATTCCAAACCAAAGGCCCAATTGTATATATGTATGTTTTTATTCGCGCTTGTGACCTAGTCAGTGGAAGCCATCGTTAATGAGGATGAATGAAGTTGGCTATGTCTTAAGTATTACTTTGTGAAGTGGGTGATTTTTACTATTGCATGAGTTGGATTCGAAACGCTTAGTCAAAACTGATCAAGCCAAATGTAGACTAACAACACTGCCTTGTAAAGTATAGCGGTAGGTATAGCCATGTATTCTGTCAGTCATGTTACCGCATGCACGAGCTGTGTCTGCTTTAACTATGATATTTGTATCGATTGTGTTTTATGTGTATGCATGTGTTATTGCACTGCATCACCTGTTTTACGATAATATACCAGTGAAACGTCGTAGTTGGCAATGGCGATGAACGGCGAGTGTGAACGAAATTTATGGTGACCTTGAACTTTATCGGGCTTACGATCGCGCTTACTTAGTTTCTCCGATAAAGAGGGTGAGCATGTGCAGCGGTACCCAGGGGCGGCGCCACCATAGGGGCAGGGGTGGCAGACAGCCACCCCTGTCGTCACACAGGGGTGGCATTGCCACCCCTGAAATTTAGGCCAATGTCATCATTTTATGGCGTTATTTTGCCCAAATTGTATATTCCGACCGCGCCCGCTGACGAGGATATTAAATGCCTATCTTTGCCGACCAATCCAAATTTTACGTTAGCCTATATCTGCCCTATTTAAAACTATACGCATCATGACAGCAATATTCGTGAGTTTGACGCAACTTATGTTATGTACCGGGTAGTCTAACTTATAGCTAACTGAGAAAACGTCGATGCAACAGCTGTGCTGGCACCACAGAGCGGGACAGCACAGGGTGACGGCAACGGTCAACACAGGGACAAGCAGGACGGGATAGGGTATTTGGCGGGACAGGGAGGGGAACGGGCAGGACAGGATAGGACAGAGGCGGGGCAGGACAAGACAGGGCAGAGGCAAGGCAGGGATGGGGAGCACAGGTAACTGCAAGGCAAAGCAGAAGCACGACAGGACCGACATGCAGGATCTTATAATCTTATTTGTTTTTAATTTGTGTTTTGAAGTACTTTAAAAATGAACTAAAATATGCAAATTTGGTATCATTTGATCGAGTTCAGCTAAACATTTTGCTACTCTGCCATTTTTAGGTGTTTTATTGCATTTAGGGAAATGCACTTATAATTTCAAATTAGTTTTGCTTGCGTATTTACGGAAAAAAGTTGTCGGTACGGATGAGCCAAAAAATAACATATTTGCATGATAATTTCTAGCTAGTCGCACGTTCATAGTGTTTGTATTCTTGTACGATATATTCGCAACACAATCACCAGTCGCATAGTAGCATTTAGCCGTGCACCCAGAAGCGGAACTTTCTGAAAAATGTTGGGGTTGCAATTCAGCTTTCATGTCTATTTTCTCCATGCAACGCTCATAGGCGTAATGTTAAATTTGTGGGAATATGGGGTTGCACCTACAACCCCAATTTACATTAAAGTTACACCCCTGCTGTCACCTAATGTCTACCTCACATCGCTGGGGAGACCGTTCCAAGTCTGAAGTCTGAAGAGCTTAGGCAGCGTTCTGTGATTTATCTACACTGCATCGGAGTGTGTTCTGGACCAGGTCGGAGGAGACACGGGTGCAGTGTCGTAAGCGGGCGAAAAAGGGGCCGAAACCCACTAAGGTCGACCTTTCAATTTTCAACTCGTTAACACGCGCACTGGAGGGAGCATCCCCCTCCACATGCTTTTCCTGAATATCTCAAAAACTAAGCGGCGCATGGCAAAAGCGTTTGTGTCACTTTCATGCTAATTCAATAGCGGATCGTTTGACGCCAAAAATTCAAAATCGGGCGGTAATTTTTTTAGCTATATGGATTTTCATTCCAAGATGGCGGCCAAAATCGAGGTCTGTAAAGCGTTATCTTTGAAACGAACAGTCAGATACTGATGATTCAAACGGCATTCTGTAATTAACGTCAGTTATAATCACCGAACATTACTCAGAACACCTTTCTGGTGACCTAAGACGTCACAGAAGCCAAATTCCCTAAAACGAGAAATTTGGCCAAATGTGACCTTCATGACCTCGTCTGACCTTGAAGATGTTGACCTAAGGTCACCAAAATTATACAAAATGTAGATCTCCTCAGCACCTATCTACACTGAAGTTAGGTTGTACTAGTTTTTATACTTTTGGAGATCTCAGGAGGGGGAGGGGCACAAAAATGACTCCCTCTCCAGTACTCGTTACTGGCATAGTGGCGTTAGTGGCTCCAGTGCGCGTGTTAACCCGCGCGGCGTAGGGGGGGGGGGGTAAATTTTACCCCCCCTCCCGGATTTTGTTGATAGCTCAAAAACCGTTTAAGATATCAGCATGAAACTTGCTATACCTTATCCTGCATCAATTTGACGTCTTTTACGAAAATTAAAAAAAAATCCATTGAGAAATTTTGAAACAAATGACGTTTTGATGACGTCATGTCATGCCACTTTTGATGAAAAAGTGGTCAATGTTTGAAAAATCATAGAAAATC
>JARBER010228364.1:0-13449 GCA_030265075.1 Balanus glandula | reverse complement strand
GTCAGAGGAGCGACCCTCAGCGGAGTAGGAGCGTCAGAGGAGCGACCCTCAGCGGAGTAAGAGCGTCAGAGGAGCGAACCTCAGCGGAGTAGGACCGTCAGAGGAGCGACCCTCAGCGGAGTAAGACCGTCACAGGAGCGACCCTCAGCGGAGTAAGAGCGTCAGAGGGGCGACCCTCAGCGGTGTAGGACCGTCAGAGGAGCGACCCTCAGCGGAGTAGTAGCGTCAGAGGAGCGGCCCTCAGCGGAGTAGGAGCGTCAGAGGAGCGGCCCTCAGCGGAGTAGGAGCGTCAGAGGAGCGACCCTCGGTAAAGTAGGAGCGTCAGAGGAGCGACCCTCAG
Source organism: Balanus glandula (assembly GCA_030265075.1). NCBI lineage: Eukaryota > Metazoa > Arthropoda > Thecostraca > Balanomorpha > Balanidae > Balanus > Balanus glandula. The sequence continues at coordinate 13,109 of JARBER010228364.1, read as the reverse complement.
CGGAGTAGGACCGCCAGAGAAGTAGACGGGGAGACAGGGGTGCTGAGAGGGGTGACCACGCGCCAGCGGTCCAAAGTTGAGCGAGAGCGGACTAACAGAATCAACCCGAGCATACAGAGTAGGAAAACGACGTGGAGTCTTCAGGTTGAAGCTTCAAGTGAGCATCAACGGGAGAAGCGTTCACTTCGGCGACTAGCAAGCTATCGTTTAAACAGCTAGTACCTATCGGCAGCAGCAGCTGAAAACCGCGAGTACCACGTGATGCTCCTATCGGGACGGATAAGGCTGAGATGGCTGAGACTGCATTCACGCACAGATAGTGACGGCTGACGTCTTATACGACACAAACCGTGGCGCAGCACACTGAATTCACAGCAAAGTATAGGTTATCGATGTATGAAAAAATTATATTCATGGTTAAAAGCAGTTCATTTGAAAGCTCACTCTTCGAGACAGAGCATGTCAAAACATATAATGATGCATGCATCTGTTGCATGTATGATGTATGCATCTCTTCACACCAACTAGTGAATGGATGGTTATACTTGGGGAACTAATTTTATGAAAATCTGGTAAAACGGAGTAACAACTGAATTTATTTGGTGATAAATTATGCAGCAGTTGAATTCATCGCTGTCTCCAAACATTCCCGTCCATATCAAGGCAGCAGAAACATTTCCCGTCCTAAAAAGGGAATTGTAAATGGCGAAACTGCTTCTGAAATATCAAGTCGGATAATTACCACAAGTAACCCCAATTACCTGGCGACTCGTTTGAAAAATCCTAGACAGGTTAAATTATCAGCACACCTGTATACGATTTAAAATTGCAATAAATTTAATCACAACTCAAAGGAAAAAGTAGTTGATTCAATTACGACTCAACCAGACATTTATTTTTCGCCTTTGATTCAGTCAGACTTCGAGCTGGGACATTTGATCCCATCAACTCAAATGAACTTCGATCCACAACATCAATTATGCAGTGTATCAATACCACTTCAGCCAGCCAGATATTAATTAAGCTGCATTGTTGAAAGGTAAAATTTTTGGATGTTACCTCTAAAACCTTAAGCTTTCATAAGACTTGTAAACGATTCAAATTTTGGCAATCGATTAATAACAACTCAAAATCAAAACTAGTAGATTCAATAAGGATCTATTTAGACTTTGAAATTTGATAAATACTGGACAGGTTAAAATATCAGCACGCTTGTATACGATTCAAAGAATCGTGATCGATTCAATGACAACTCAAAATCAAAACTAGTTCATAAGTCACGATTAAAAGTGAAGTCCGTAAAATTTGTATTGATTCAATCAGTTTGAATCGGAAAAATTACAGATTTCTGACCCATGATTCAATCAGGGTTGAATCAGTTACAAGCTTGAGACCTCCATTTTTACCTCAGCAGCCTTCAGCAGTCACGCAGAACAAAATAGCATTGTGGTGATCACATGGTAGATATTTACAATGACACGAGTCATAAGTTACGACCGAGAAATATATAATTTGCCCACACTGCTCCTCGGTTTCAAAGCTGGCGTTATTTCGTTAGCGCTGTCCAATAAAAACAGCTCGTGTGCGCTAATACTCCTACCGAACAGATTATCACTTTTTGAGAATTTGTTTACATGCAGTTTATTGTTTTAAGTGTACTATTCCAGGTAACATCTCATTAGCTGTTTATTTTGGCGATGGTTTATTATTTTTTGAAACAAAACAATATGCTAAGAGAACAAAAGCCCAAATTCAACTAAAAAAGCTACAAACTGTAAATTAATTGCACCCAATAAACAGACCAATAACTTCATTTGCAACAAAATGTTTCTGACATTCAAAAAGGCTAGGCGGCACACTCGCTTTGAAGTGCTGCCCTCGATAGATTCAGCAGAGCAGGATATCTGAGATTGCTGGAATAGGCTAACGAAACTGATACATAATGTGTACATACGTTCCTAAGAGGCCAATCCAAAGTAAACATTGTTATAACAACAAGTCACCACGACTAAGTTTAGGGTTGACAGCCGCAGTGTACAGTCGGTATAAAATGACCTTCTCTTGCCACCACGTGGCGCTACGGTCGCGATGGGCCTAATATAAGTAGTTTCTCCACCGTATGCTGGTACCATTGTGGCTGTCTGATAGAGGGGCATGACCTGGTGAGGGGAGGAAGTACGGGGTGCTATAGGAAAGTAATGCGCCGCGACCCAGACGGTGGTCAGGGCTGTTCGAATTAAAGGTCAATAGGTGAGCTATCCATAGTTTAGGAAGATGTAAATTTGGAAGATTGAAGTTTGGAGAATGAATAACAGCGCTCCGCTTCGTTTATCTCGGAATTTTGGTATCGGTGAGCTAAGGTTGGATTAATTTCGTGGCCTCCCCAATATAAGTCAATGGGGGAAAAATTGCACTGTTCCTTTTTCAAGGCTATGCGGAATATCTGTCCAATTACTTCTGTACCATGTTATCTTAGCATTTTCTTAATAATACAAGTGAGAAAAAAAATATTCAGTGACCCTAAGGGGTCATTTGAGGTCATGCGAGGTCACCATCACTTTCTTGTCAATAACTCGCGACATATTGAAGATAGAGAAGTAACCCCGACAGCAATGTGTTTGTCTCGTCGAGACGCGTCTACCAATATGCAACATGACCAACTCGAGTCATCACTTGGCCTTGACCTGACTCAATATGGTCAATATTGAAATCCCCAGAGGTCTTAAGCCCAAATTTTTCGTTTTTTTAGTCTTTCATATATTCCAATAAAGCTCAAAAACTATATGAGCTAGAAACCAACAGCAAAAAATCGAAAGCTATTTAAAAAAATTTACTGTAGTAAGCTCTCAGATTTGATCTTAGGTCAATAATTTAGGCTCCAGAGGTCAAAATGTTAACAATGCTTTTTAGTGGATTTTTTTAATCCATACATTTTTTGTCAAGACAAACAACGCAATATAGTTTGCATCATCGTGTTTGCCTTATCAAGGCGCGTCAAATGGTGTACTTTTTTAACTTTTCAGGTCAACTTCTTGTTCGCCCCTGTAGCTCAGTTGGTAGAGCACTAGACTTGTAACCCAACCGGTAGTGAGAGGTTCGAGTCGCTTTGGCGCTCGCTATTTGCTTCAGACTGGGATGGCTTTCGGCCGGTGGCAGCGGCCGCACTGAAGACCAGTTGACGTCTGTGAGCAGGGCGTACCGTGTCCGGCTGTGAGAGCACATTAAACTTTCGCTTCTAAATCCTGCCAAATACCTGGAATTTCCTGATTGGACAGTAGAGTTCAGAGCCTGCGCAACAAGCTCTGCTTAGCGTGGGTTCTGACTTTTTCAATCTGTCTATTCAAAATGTATGGACTAAATTTATCAAACAAAAAATGACCCCATGACAAGGTCACATGACCATAGGCAGGCCAAATTTTGAGCTTCACCCAAATAGGTGATGCTGAATATCAGAAGATTGGTCTTGATGAGAGAAATATGCTGGCATCAATTTGACTTCTCTATCTTTATTCTGTTGAAAGTTATTGCCAAAAAAATGATTTGACCTCAAACGACCTCAGATGACTTCTAAGAGGTCACTGGGGGAGACTGATGCACCAATTTGATGAATAATGACCAGACATGGTCCAGGATCCCAGACATCCTAAACTTTAAATCCAGATTGACAAAGTTCAAGGTGATACAGTACTAATTTGTGATGCAACTTATTGCTCCTCACCTACTTCCTCACATGTAATCTTTTAAATGTTATTAAAGCGTTCAGAATGCTCTGAAAATAGCCAAAGATCATAAGGATTCTATGCATCCAGGATGGATTATGGTTTATGACTATTTTCAGTGTTTTAATGCTTTGATCAACAACAAAAAAACATTAAGTGTGAGAAAGTATGTAGTGAGCAATATGCTCCACAGTACTTACATGCTATAGCACACTTTCTGTAGCCACAATCAGCATTCAAAGGTAAAAATACCAGGGAGCATGGACCATGTCTGATAGTAACATAAGATAGCATGTTTTAGAAGGATTTAAACTGATAGCATGCCTATTCTTTGATTGTAATGCATTTTAATATTTCTCTGTTGAATTATAATGGAGAGGTTATTATATTAACCTGACCCTAGGTCACTGATATCTATATAATATATATGATATGAAAGATCTGAAACACATGAATTGTAGGTACTGATGACCTGATAACATCCTGCAAGTTTCAAACTCATCAGCAAAAAATGTGGTTGTGGTACAACCACAATTTTGTGTGATGTCACTACATGACCTTGTCTGGTGACCTGACCTTTGATGACCCAGAGTCAAAATTTTTACACAAAGTGCAAGTATAATTATGGACAGGTATGCAAAAAAATGGTGGGGCACAATGCCACCATTTTTTACTATGCTTGAAAACCAGAGGGGTGGGCAGATTTCGCACTCACCCTCATCCAGATCCAGGGCATGTGTTAATATAAGATATCATTGATGATCTGGGTGCAAATTTTGATCAATGAACCCTAAGCATCATTTAAGGTCATCCAAGGTCACCATCACCTTTTTTCTAATAACTCTCAACATAGGTAATCAAGATAGAGAAGTGAAACTGACAGTATGTTTATCTCACTGACACGTCTCCTGGCAATATGTAACTGACCTACTTAGGTCACAACTTGACCTGTACCTGAGGTCAAATTGTTAATTATTTTATCCTTTGAAGCACCTTGAGACTTTGACTCCTGTACGTTAAAAAATTAATTTGAAACCAGGTAAAGCAAACACTGCAGGGGAAGGGACAGAATTTATTTGTATGTCAAGGACCAGTTCTGACAGCATAATATTTTTGTGTTAAAATTCTGTCAATATAAAAGCAGCAGTTGAATGAGTAGGATATTTTACGGTTGTTATGCTTCAGCACTGAACTGTTGATACTTTTCCTCATTTTCACTTTACCTTGCGGTTATTCGCCGGTATGCCGGCTCAATTAACAGGCTACGAAGATTCCTCAGACGTTTTCAACGTAAAAGAAATACATGATGATGTGTTGATTCAAGCCTTTAAGGGAATCAACTAAATTGTCAAATCGACTTATCAAAATTGAAATGACACCGCCCTAATCCTCAATTATCACGCCCACCGATCAGCAGATTTCATGAAACAACACTAACGCGCCGCATAAACAGAATATGGAACTTCTAGCCGCTCTGCGCCATAAATGTAACAAAGTGCTAGTGATGTTAGATTGCATTATGAAAGTTTAATCAGACGAAGAAAATTGCAAAAATGTGAAAACGATAGGCGATTTCGCCTATTTTGATTTTTTTTAGAAAACTGTTGAAGTTGCAAAAGTAGTGAATATTGTATTACTAAAATTATAATTGGGTAATGGTGCTTCAAGTCCGTAAAAGCCTGCGACGTCACGAAACTACGTGAGGGTGTGGTAAAATAGCGTGATGAATCTACCTGGATTCTCAAACCTTGGAGCTATGCCACTAGGTCATCAAGGCTGCTAAAGTCCATATATATAAGGCAAAACCATCCAGCCATTATAGTGTTCCAACTTTGACATCACCGTGACGTAACCGGTATAGACCTTCATAGTGAGCCCGATGCTGACGGTCGACCTTTGCGCCCTTAGTCCTTACTGATCCACTTGGCCAATTATGAACCAGGTGGCCAATGGAAAATCCCAAGAAAATATTCTTATGACCCTACTTAACCTTCATTTGAGGCCAAATACACACGCCAAATCACTGCAATTAATCATTACGATCATAAAACGCTGCAGTCCGCTGCAAAAACATATTAGCTTCAAAAGAAAACTCAGCAAGCAAGATTATTTTACTGTTCAACAAATGATGTTCTCATCTCAAAATTGGTCATACATCTCTCTAATTCAGGACAAAAGGTAACCTTTAATTTAACTTTCAACCGCCTATAACGTTCAAGCCTACGGGAATGGTATGCCAGCCGGTGACGTCACCACTATGGATTATCTGTCCTACTGCGGTGGCTAAATAGAAATACCGGGACAGCACCCCCGATATTGACCTGTGCCGTGCTCCGATTTTAATCAATCGTGAATTGTAATTACAAATGCGAAACATTCCTAAAATTGTATCCGCATTCCGCACAGTTTGAGTTTAATTAGCGCGCGGACAGTAAGTGAAGGACTTACTTCCTTAGAGGACTATCGACTTGAATTGGAAGCCAAGGCATTGAGAGGTCATCCTCTCATGTGAGGTCATTTGGCGGCCATTTGCGGCGTGTGTTAAGGTCGTGGGGCAGACCATTGACCTTGTGAATGAAATAGTATGCTCAAACGTTGTTGTTTCTTTCTTACATATGACATGTCAGTGCTAGTTGTCACACATTTGTCATGGTAATGATCAAGTTTCATAATGGTGCCAATCTGAATTGCATTATTGCTTGAGGCTCTAAGGCATAGGACTGTTCCAGTATCTTTAGCTGGAATAGGTTTTGATCCTGCCAGTTGAGGAATACTGGAGGTGAGCACAGGAGTGGATGGTGGAGATGTATTCCCATGCAAACAACATGGACAGAGCTCCACTTAAGCTCAACAGTCAACAGCTCTCTCAAACTACGCAGGTAATTGATGCCCAAACGCCTGTGCCAAAAATGGGTGATATGCCACTTTTGCACTGTTGTTTGGAGGAAAATTTACTTTAAATAGCAATCATACATATCTCTTTTAATCAAATCTGAATTCTAAACAATAGGATCCCCACTACTCACCTCCCAATAACAATGTGATCTCTCCAGTATCATCTGATTAAACCACAGCATGTCCACCATTTGTTACTCAATATTAGCAATGTGGTTCCAATTGTTTGTATTAGATGCACTTTACATGTATACATTTGATACTTTATGGGGTATTGGAGAAGGCAGTACTTATGATATTGCATTGGCTAGTTAGTTTGGGTTCAGATATGTGATAATTTCAATGGAGTAATTCCTGCAGAGACTTGAAACACAGCCAAACCTAACACAACCTAGCTTTAAACTTTAAAACCAAAACTTAACCTTACATTAGCCCTAACCTGCACTGGTATTAGCTCCACAGGACCAGTGCTATCATATACAAACTCACTTACTGGTAAATGTTGACTTATTTATGCTCACTGTTGTACTGCCACTAGGCATACACAGCCTCTGTGCCAAGCATGCTCTTGTGTGGTGGCTGTATATTGTCATGTAAGCGACAATATTCCTGGCATTTTGAGAGCATTTTTCATGGGATGAGATAAGTCAAATCGTGAAGTCAGTTTGCTGCTCAATAGGAGTCCAAAGCAGTCAATAGTTCAAAAATGGCAGTGCTGCACACTGGCATTTTAAGGGCTGTTTCTTGTTTGTTAACCTGAGAGAGGGTTATCTAAGCTTCCTGTCATGGTGCAGGTTGAAACAATATTAAAACTAAGTTGTTCAACTAGGTATTCATGGTCTACCTTGGAATCTAATTTATAAACACTTGGAGTAACTCAGAGTAGGGGTAGTGTGAGAGGTAGAACATGCTTTCACTTTTCCAAATACCTTCCAGAATCATTTTGCATGATCTCACACACCAAGATTTACCAAGTGAAATGAATAAATGGTATCTTACCAAAGAACTGTTAACTCTCACACTACAACCCACAGGGACTTTTTTCACTTTCACTGGGGTGGGGGAGGAGGCTGACAGACCCCCTTTTATCTTTCAAACCAAGACGCTGAGCAATGCAGTACAAAGTTACCAATTACCATGTTGTCTGTGATTTGAGAAATCTAACATAAAAATATTTTATATTTTTAGTGCTTTTGCTGCCAGCAAATCTCTGAGTTAGAAAATAAAAATGTTAATAAAAATGCATGTTTCTAAACAAGTTTTAGCAAGGAAATTCTTTAAAGGTGTTTATATGTTTTATCTGGTCAATAAGAGATTTCAGAAAATTCTTTCTTGAGTTTATTACACTCGGAAACCATCACTTAAATATAGAGATATTGCTTATGAATTTGGTGTGATTATTGTCCACACATAGTTCTTTCACATATCTGCTGTGTTTTATATCTTGAAAAATGTATAAAGATTTATATATATTCTTTTTCCAAAATATATCTTTTGGAAGTTTACTTGGAATATGAAAATTTAGAATCTTGCAAATATGAGTTATCCATATTCTAGATGTTTTTCCTGCTTTTACTGCTTTGGTGCACTTTGCTTTAAAACTGGATTGTCCACAATTTTTTGTTTTCATCAAAAATGTTGTGGCATGACATGGCTTAAATGTCATTATTACCCAAACTTCTTTACCAATTTTAGTACAATTCTGACACGATATGTATAATTGCTGAAAACTTGATTGCTGAGAACTTCAAGATGTGCTCCATGTTTAAAAAGTTCAAGAAAAATCAGGAAGCCTGTGAGGTCCCCTTCCCCAGAAGACCAGGACTTATAATGGTTAATACTGGTTTGCATATGCTATTTTCATAAGTAGATACTAGGTCTTAACATATAGTATGACTATGTGGAGCTGGTTAATGTGTTACTTAGATAAGGGCTATTTAGCTTAATCGATAAGCTTGACATTGGCGTTACATTTATGTTTCAGATGGACAATCAGCAGTACTGTCTGAAATGGAACAACTTCTCCCAGCACCTGAAGTATGCCTTCAACACCATCTGGAGCAGCGACGACTCCTTCACCGACGTCACTCTTGCCATACAAGGCGGGTTTAAGATGCGCGGCCACAAGATGGTACTATCTGCCTGTTCCTACTACTTTAAGAAGCTGCTGGTGGTAAGATCTGTTTTTTTGCTTCGTTTCCGCCGAACTTCATGAACTTATGGGTTTGAATCGGCTTCTCTTTCTGACATTTAAATGGTTTGAAATGTTTTCCATGTTAGCTCACTCAGAATGTCTGTCATATGAGAAGATAATATTTAGATAACTGTACGTTTTTGTGTGTGTGAATCAGGCGGACACGTCGGAGTCTCCGGTGCTGATCCTGCACGACGTGTCGCGCGCCGAGCTGGAGGCGCTGGTGCACTTCATGTACCACGGCGAGGTGAACGTGACCCAGGACGTGATCCCCGGCCTGCTGAAGGCCGCCGAGATGCTGCAGATCCGAGGACTCTGCGCGGCACCCACACCAGGCGCCAAGGTCAGTCAGTCAGATCCTGGCACGGTGGATAATGTCCGCTGTGACAGGATTTACGAATCTGAAACCACTAACGCCTGCCGCTGCAGTGTTAGATAAAGCTAGGTTACTGCGAGTTTAACTAGCTGTGTGACGCGCGTGTTCCGGGATTCGATATAACAAAACATTTCACTGGCTGCGGACCAATTAGGTACTGAAAGGTGAGAGAAGACCATATTGGTGTTTTTGTTGTCACGTTCTTGAGGGGCGTCCTGTTGATGAACGGCTGCAGTCGGGCGGATTTTCTCTACACTTATATGTGCTGTACCTGCGGGGTGCGCCGGTGCTGACCTGTGACGGAGCGTGTCTCCCTACAGCCGCCCGTCAGCAGCTCCAGCAGCGGCACCGCGGCCGCCGCCGCCGCCAGCCGGCCCGTCAAGCGAGCCGCCGCCGCCGAGCCGCCGCCGCCCTCACCGGCCGCCAAGAAGGCGCGCAAGAAGCAGCCGCCGCCGCCGCCCCCGCCGCCGCCCCCGCCGCTGACCTCCGCCGCACCTCCGGAGGCCCGCGGCAGGAGCAGCGTCGAGAGCGAGGACTCGCGGGACACCAACGGAGTGGGAGGTGAGCGCGACGGGACTCTGCGCGGAAGGCAAGACAGGACACAGTGTTTTTTTTTATTTGATATGTGAATTGTTCATCCGTGTAGTCGCCACCCTCTCCTTATGACTGGAGTGTGGTCGTCACCCGGTTCTTGACCGAGCTGTGTCTGGTCGCCACCCTGACCTTGTTGACCGAGCTGTGTGTGGCCGCCAGGCTGACCTTGTTGACCGTGCTGTGTGTGGTCCCCATCCTGACCTTGCTGACCGAGCCGTGTCTTTCTCCGCCAGGCTGACCTTGTTGACCGTGCTGTCTGGTCGCCACCCTGACCTTGTTGACCGAGCTGTGTATCTGTCCGCCAGGCTGTAGTGACACGGAGGGAGACGGTCAGCTCCGGATCGACGAGGAATCCAACGGGCTGGAGCCGGAGACGCTACTGGACGAACAGGTGAGAAGGATCACTGCCGGCCAGGCCCGGGGGTGTGTGTCCCCTGCGCTGGAGCCGGAGACGCTACTGGACGAGCAGGTAAGAAGGATCACTGCCTGTCAGGCCCCGGGGTGTGGTCCCGTGCGCTGGAGCCGTAGCCGGAGACGCTGCTAGACGTCTACGGCTGCAGGTAGGTAGTGCTGGAGATACTGCTGGACGAGCAGGTAGGTGGTGATCACTGCCGGATCAGTGATTACATTCTCTCCATGTGTGGTCCTGTTGAGTAGTTGAGGCGGACGATGGCGAGACAGTTCCGCTCGGTGATCACTGTCCATATGCCGCTCACTGAGTCGGCTCCACCAGCCCACGAGGCGGGCAGGTGGGGCATATGGCGGGGATGCAGGGGTTCCTGTCCAGGGTGCTGCTTCCATGACGTGTACGATGGTGAGATTCGCACGAATGAGGAGTTCTGTTAGGTGTTGATGAAGCCGCGACTGGCCGCAGCCGCACGATCGGTGCTGTGATTGGTGACGCTCTGTCGTGTGTCGCACAGGACTGGTGCTGTGATTGGTGACGTTCTGCCCTGTGTCACACAAGACTGGTGCCGTGATAAGTGACGCTGTACTGTGTGTCACACAGTGCTGTTGCTATGATTGGTGACGCTGTCTTGTCACACATGACTGGTGCTGTGATTGGTGACGTTCTGTCGTGTGTGTCACAGTCCTGGTGAGCTGTGATTAGTGACGTTTTGTCGTGTGTCATACAGGACTGGTGCCGTGATTGGTGACGTTGTATTGTCACACAGGACTGATGATGTGACTGGTGACGTTCTGTCGTGTGTCGCACAGTCCTGGTGAGCTGTGATTGGTGACGTTCTGTCCTGTGTGTCGCACAGTCCTGGTGAGCTGTGACTGGTGACGTTCTGTCCTGTGTGTGTCACAGTCCTGGTGAGCTGTGATTGGTGACGCTCTGCCGTAAATCGCGCAGGACGCGGACGGGGACGGGTGGTCGCAGGGCAGCGGCACCACCGATGACCAGCTGCTGTACCCGCTGCCCCGCTCCGAGCGCGACTCGGACGCCGCACCCAGCCCCGAGGGCTTCACCTTCTCATCGCAGCTCAGAAACCTCGCCGTCAAAATCAAACTAGGTGAGAGAGCTCAGAAACCTCGCCGTCAAAATCAAACTAGGTGAGAGAGCTCAGAAACCTCTCCGTCAAAATCAAACTAGGTGAAAGAGCTCAGAAACCTCGCCGTCAAAATCAAACTAGGTGAGAGAGCTCAGAAACCTCGTCGTCAAAATCAAACTAGGTGAGAGGCACAGCCAAGTTACCAAACATGGTGACTGAAAGCACTCCAGTTGCAACACTGAGCGAAGTTAGGTTAGCTTAGTTCGTTATGTTCTGACCTATGCCGCTTTAGTCTTGATTGGAAACTTCGGTTGTTGTTGCTTAATGTAAGAGTGAAGCCCATTAGCGATTGTCGTCTTGTTACCTCATAGTGGCGGCGTCGTTAACTCTGAAACATACGAGTGATGGAGCCGATATGTTTTCTGGATAACGCGTTAAATATAACATATGTTTTGGCTGTATTAAATGCTATGCTTTACGCATGCTAGCAAAAAGAAAACGGTAATGTAATCATTGCTCAACCGGGAATGACGGTACTGATACGTTTAACACCGCGATATACAGAGCAGTGCAATTTGGAGAAATGTATTTGACTAATAAAGCACTAGTCAGCTTAGTGCTTGATTAGTCAAGTTATTATAACTAGTTAATTAAGTCACATATTAACCCGTGTATTGCAGGGCGCTTGATTACCCCCCCCCCCCCGCCGGTTTTTCGCGGATAGAAAAAAAAACAGCGCGCAGGCCGCCGAGTTTCGTCACACCTGTTGGTACATCAATTGAACCCTCTTTTAAAAATGACCTCGAGCCATCTCAGACCAGGTCAAGTGACCCCACCTCCAAACAAGTTTGCAGTTGTGCCAAAGCCAGAGAGAGATGTATTGTACCAACCGATCAGTTTGAAACTTACAAGGTGTTATAAGGGCATATGAAATTACGATAAGTTTATCCCAGAATTTCGATATCGGTGACCTAAGGTCAGGTTAATTTCGTGACCTCATCATAAGTTAATGGGGAATATCCAAATATTGCCTATTTCAAGTATATATTCTGCCGTTTGAAGTAAAAAACAACGTGTAACTAACATTTTCTTCTAAAGTTACTCATATCAGTCGATTCGTCTCGCTGAGCCGCACAAATTGGTTCACTTGATAACTTTGTAGTATTAATTTATTCGGAATTAAACTGTTATTGTATGTAAATATACTGAAAATTAATAAGTACAAACTTTCTCAGACAATAATGCGTAACTCACGCGTACCTGTCATTTATGTGCGTAATACGCATGTCGTTCAAATACATAAGATCGTCAGTCACAAAAGCACGTATCTGCAGTTATGCTTTTTTGCCAAGAGACAGTTGATCAGTTGCATTTTTGTCATCATCAAATAACTGTTTAGAAGCATTGTTCTCACAGCATTGCTGATACGTTTGATTGCATACTGCTATGCACAAAACATTAGCAGATGCGTATTTTGTTGAGCGGGAGTACCGTGCAAAGCAAGTTTCCTAAATTGGCGAAACACGTATCTGATCAATACGCGTTTTTGTCCAGATACCCGTTTGGTCTTGAGTCTCTTCACGTTTGATGTACTATTATAATTGCAAAATAAATTAACAATTATTGCTATCTATATAATAGTAAATCAACATGTTTTCTTAATAACTAGTATGGTAGCAAATGACTCCTGTCCTAGAACTTGTATAAGTTATCCTTCGCTGTTTTCCGTTTGTCGCTACGTAGCATAGTTTTCGAGATTTCTGAGGGGCAGCTCTTTCTCGGGGGGGGGGGGGGGGGGGGGGGGGGGGGGGGGGGGGGGGGGGGGGGGGGGGGGG
>JARBER010228142.1:0-13452 GCA_030265075.1 Balanus glandula | reverse complement strand
GGCGGTTAGCTGCCGTTACGGAACTGAGACAGGGACAGATGCTGGCAGAGACAGACGGCGGTTAGCTGCCGTTACGGAACTGAGACAGGGACAGATGCTGGCAGAGACAGACGGCGGTTAGCTGCCGTTACGGAACTGAGACAGGGACAGATGCTGGCAGAGACAGACGGCGGTTAGCTGCCGTTACGGCAGAGACAGACGGCGGTTAGCTGCCGTTACGGAACTGAGACAGAAAGAGCCGCTGTCAGACAGCGGGCGGTTAGCTGCCGTTACGGAACAGAGACAGGAACAGCTGCTGTCAGACAAAAGTCAATGTCTGGAGAATCAGCGGCGATTGATTAGTTCTAGATACGCCAACGACAACAGCAGGCAACGTGCAACAGAACAAACATCATACTACAGCATAATACAAGCACGACTGTCCCGTGTATCCATGCCACAAGGCCGGAAACGATTTTAAACTACGGGACGAAAGCAACTTTGTCTATCCCCGCCCCTGACTAGTGGCGTCGCCCCCTCTCTCGTTACCTCTCGGTCCGCGGGCTGAGTGAGCCGCGCAGTCTCGCAGACGGGTGGTCCTCGGAGGCCGAGCGCTCCGGCAGGTTCAGCCGCTCGTCAGCCGCCGCCGCCAGCACCGCGCGCGCTGGGCTCGTCTGCATGGTCGACATGCCGCTCGGGTCGCTGTTGTCCATCGAACTGCTACGGATGGGGCCGGGCGGGGTGAGAATCAGACAGGGGTGGGGCCGGGTGGGGTGAGAATCAGGCGAGGGGAGGGGCGGGCGGGGTGAGAATCAGACATAGGTGGGGTCGAGTGGGGTAGAGTGATAATTAAAACTGCCGCACGACGTTTGAGATCATTTACTAATTGCATAAGCTGAAGAGGGCTTCGGTAAAGCACCCACATTTTAAGTCGGCATTTACGACATTTTAAGTCACTAAGCTGGCAAAGCAAACGAGACGCAAGACGTTAATAATAAATGGACAGCCCGTTTTGGTAATGAACTGGGCGTCACACTGCAGCTTCTGTACCCTCAGCTAACAACCAACAAACACCTGCTGTTGGTATGGGCTGCGCCTCTGACCTGTGAGAGTGTATCAGACTGGGCACCCGGCTGGTGCGACTGCTGCCCCGCGGGCTGCGTGACGTCATCAGCGCCGTGGCCAGAGGCTCCAGCTCATCGTCGTCGTCGTAGAACACGTACTCCTGGTTGATGGTGGCCAGCCGCGCCTCCCGGTACTTGTCCTGCGCCTTCTTCACCCAGTCCACCCAGTTCTGCGGAGACACAGCACGGGGTTCACGCTCGTCACAACAAGAACGGTACAAACGTGAGCTTGGCACACACAGTCGGGATACTTCAGTTTTAAGCCACACTTGGAAGTAGGAACATACGGCAAGAAGAAAAGCTTCTTAAATCGGCACTGTTATGGCAAGAGTCGACCAGCTTGTTTGGTTTATAACCGCTGGTTGAGATTAATTGCCGTGTTGCACCATACGGCTGAAATGGCTGTGGCGGCGGAATGTTTCCTGGTATCCCGGCGAGCATTTTCAGCACAGCACCTCCATCAAACAGCTTAGCGAAGGGCTTAGCTGGCGGGAGGATATCTCGCTGACATTGAATGGGAAGCCTCACTGCGTCAACCCCGCTAAGAGCTTGGATCCTTACTGACTTTCCCCGGCCGCATCATCATCATCCCGACGGCGCAGTTTAATTTGGCGACGCAGTCCGTGCAATATACCGCCCGCAAAGGCACCGTAAGAATTTCATAAAACAACTCGTCCGGCGGCGGCAGACGCGGCGGCAGACGCGGCGCGGCGGTGACGATCGATGTGGGAAGACGCGTCCTCCGCGGTGCTGCGCCGCATTCGCCGCTGCTGCACCGCCTGATGGCGCGTCCGAGCTGGCTGATAGCGGCGTTTTATGGCCGGTGGGACGCCGTATTGGACGGCCGGAGACCGCTCACCGCGCCGTCCCGAATTAACGAGACCGACACCGGGCCGCGGCGGCCGCCGAACTACTGTGATCGATGTGTTTTGGCTCGGCACGCAGACACACCCATAAAAGGAGGCGCATCATCAGTGCTGTATCGTGATTGCAAATGGTCGCAAGAATTCGTTTGCGTACATTTTGTTTTGTTTTACGAATAACACTTCCCAAAAGAGTTTAGTTAAGCAAATTCCGCATGTAACAAGTTAAGCCATTAGGGGGAATCCTCCAAAATCGGAAAGCTACGTAAGTTAAGCAAAGCCTTGTCAGTGCCTTTCTCCGCTGGGCTTTCTGTGTGGGCACTGATGGCCCCGTGTGGTCCCTGAGGTCTCTCTGTGTGGGCGACTGAACGGCCTGTCAGCATTCCTGACCGTTCAGTAGGCAGTCCTGACCGTTCAGTCGGCAGTCCTGACCACCTGTCGTGCCGGGTCAGATGGAGGCGCAGCAGTGATCCGGCCGTTAGACGATGGTTTATTACCGACTTCAGCAGGGCGGGGAGATAGACGGAGCTCTGGCCTGGGGCCACCAGACAGCTGACAAAACGGCATACTGCGCGTGGGACAATGTAATGAGCTATACTGCGTCAGCCTTTAGACCGGGTGAAGTTCCCTGAAGATACTGGTAAGGTCATTTGCTAATTCGCGACAAGCCTGAGAGAGATGTCTGGTATATATGGTTGCATTCTTACGTTATATTGCTGATGAACTAAATATATACTTTTATTCCGACAAAGAATGTGATATAAAAACTGAGTACTTCCATCCACCTGCAGTGCAGTGCTGTAATAATGTAATGAGAGTTGGGTAGCAGCGTCCTATTTTTATACGCTTGCATCGTACTTTCTCAGAGTAGCAGGCAGTACACGTTAACACAGGGCTTCACTTTATTGCAATGCCATCTCTGGGATCAGAAGAAAGCGCGGTCGGCCGGGCTGCGGCTTCCTTTCCATACACCGCCGACTGGCGACTTTCGGAGCGACTGCCACGGCACGAATGTTTCCCTGGCTTCCCTGCCTCGAATTGCCGGCTCACAAAGTAATGAACGGCCCCTATCTTACAGTGCCAACTCTAGAACCAGTAGGCACCGGAGAGAGAAATACAGAGAGAGGGGGTGGAGAGGGAGACCTGCTCACCTTGCAATGCCTGCTCTCGGAGCAGTACAGTGTGAAGGCGGCGGTGGCCAGCTGGTACTCGTTGAGGTAGACGCAGAGCAGGGCGGCGTCCTTGGCACCCTCCTGCACCACCAGCCGGTCGATCACGTACGGCTGCCGGATCACGCGCACCTTGTCGCCCTTCTTCGTCGTCGGCTTGCAGACGAGTAGCATGTCCGTGAAGAGGAAGCAGCGCACGTCCACCTGGGGAGGCAGGCAGAGGCGGAACGGGCGCCGGTCAGACAGGGGTTCATATGAAGCGCTGAGTTCGTGACCACTTAGTTCGTTGACTGAGCTGGCAAACTACCAAACTATCAAACTATATACCAGCTTGTTTACTACACCAACGATTAGAAGGCGTCGGCAGCGTATTCGGGCCGAGTTCCTTGACGTGCAAATTTATAAACACCGTCATGAAACTCCCGACATATCATTCTGCTGCTTCACTACAGTGCCACATTGTCCGTCTGTCCAGTTCCGCCCGGTGACGGTGACGACCCTCCCTGGTGACTCGGTCACCCAGTATACCGGGCCTGGCGGATAACTCCTCCCGCCCGGTCGATGTTATCCGGCCGCTACCGACCGCGCGCGGCCCACCGCCGCAGCCCGGCTTAATTAAAACCCGGCCACAGTTACAGCATTGCCGTGCCTCATTGTTATCCAGACAATGGTTGGAGAAACACAGACAGAACGTTTAGGATGAGGCTGCGATAAGAGCTCTCAACACTGGAAATAGGACGCAGGAACGCAAAGGCAGCGATACCAGCAGAGATAATTTGATGGGAAAATAGATCATCTGGTGGTTCGCCAACTCGCTGAAGTAAGTCAACAATCAATGTCCGATAAAAAGGGCTTTTATCTCCACAAAGCTTGTAAACGGCAAGTTGTATTGTTATCGCGGTAAGCTGAAGACAAATAATGGACCGGAAACAGAGTTGTAAAACACATCACCAAATCATCTGAATTAAATGAGGAAGCAGGCATACATCAAGGATGCTCTTGTGCAGCCATGAATTGGTTGTGCATTGCTCATAATGAGAATGGTTACTGAACTCAGCATACAAGTTACAACCCAGTCAATGTCGAGTGAGGTATGAAAAGGGAGAACCACTGACTCTGTAACGCTCGGTTACAGGCAGGTGCTACAACTCTAGCTGAACTACTATATGCATGATCATTGGCCAAGACCCATTAGAGGCTCTAGGTTCACGTATCGTACCTATGGATTGATATGCAAGTATGGTGTACAGAACTAGATTGTCTCAGTCATACAGCACTGTCTCATGTACATATATCTCATTTCCACCCTTCCTTAACGCAAAAGCCCTGTGGCTGATAGTGCCAATAAAGAAATAAAATAGCTATCTAAGTCTGCTGCCGCCGTTGATCTATGAGTGCCAGGCCGCCCCACTGATTACTCGTGTGCGCGCGGCTGTCTTCGGGAGGGACAGAGGACGGGCGGCCGAGCGGCCGACACTGGACGGGCGGCACACACCGCGACAGAGACTGAGGAGGACGCCCGACAGACGAGCTTCTGCCGCTGCACGGGCGGCACACACCGCGACAAAGACTGACGAGGCTGCGAGACAGGCCACGGCAGACGACGGCGAGGAGAGGAGACGAGGCGAGGAGGGGAGACGACAGCGAGAAGAGGAGAAGACAGAGAGGATAGGAAACGGCAGCGAGGAGAGGAGACGAGGCGAGGAGAGGAGACTACAGCGAGGAGAGGAGACCACAGCAAGGAGACAAGACGGCAGCAAGAAGAGACCACAGCGAGGAGAGGGGACCACAGCGAGGAGAGGGGACCACAGCGAGGACAGGAGACCACAGCGAGGACAGGAGACCACAGCGAGGAGAGGAGACCACAGCAAGGAGAGGAGACGGCAGCAAGAAGAGACCACAGCGAGGAGAGGGGACCACAGCAAGGAAACGAGACAGCAGCAAGAAGAGACAACAGCGAGAAGAGGAGACGACGGCGAGGAGAGGAGACCACAGCAAGGAGACGAAACGGCAGCAAGAAGAGACCACAGCGAGGAGAGGAGACCACAGCAAGGAGACGAGACGGCAGCAAGAAGAGACCACAGCGAGGAGAGAAGACGACGGCGAGGAGAGACCGATGGACGGACCGCGGCCGAGAGAGAGTGAGAGAGAGAAAGAGAGAGAGAGAGAGGAGGAGAGCCGAGCGGTGAGCCGCTGAGGAGATCCTGCCTGTCGAGTCGCCGAACCAGAATAATACGATCTCGACGACAAATGGGCCGGTTCCCACCCGGCCAGGCTTGGTCCTACGATCGACTCGGCGATTTTCCGACCGTTTGCTGACGTGATCAGGGAGACAAGAGACGGCTCAAGACATAGGAAAATCGCGCGTGGGTCGAATTCAACCGTAGTAACAATCGGATTATCAGACAAAATTCAGCCGTACTAAAACCTGTTTATTGGACCGAATGTAACTTAGTAAAATTGGCTCAGCAATCCTGACGCAATTCAATACTTGAATGTAGGGGAGATGAAGGCATGACATCGAAAATTACGTGAATCGCAGTGTTGAGGAGCATAGCATGCATCGAAGGCAACACTTTGGATGGTTGACCACGATGGGTGAGCCGTTTGATGCAGCCGCCCTCAGCAGCCCGTGAGGTCGTTACCACCCAGTAAGCCCGCCACCCGAATGCTGTTGCCTTTACCGGCGGGTAAGCCCCGTCGGTGGGCTGTCACTGTCGTTACCGGCGGGTAAGCCCTGTCGGCGGCCTACCATTGCCGTTAGCGGCCATTGAGCCCTACCATTCGGCCGCTAAGTGACGGGCGCTTTGTATGCGCGCCGAGTGCGCCATTATTCGCCGGACGCACGCCACATCTGCCGCCACTGCCGCAGAGCAGTGGAGCGTGTCCCGTGCTTAGGGCGGCGGGCGAACGACTGAAGTCAGGCAGCCTCCCCGCCAACAAAGCTGCTGGCTCATCGTAGAGTCCGAGCGATGAATAACAAACAAATTAACATAATATGGCCAACACTGAGCTTGTAATTATCCGGTCCCATAAAAGGCATTTTCAGTCCATTAAACCGAGATGAGATAATACCTATTCTTCGTAGAACGTAGACAGAACTAATAACTGAAAAAGCAAGACTTAGGAACAGCAGAAGAAAGCTTGGAAAACAATTTTAATTTCACGCTATGAGTACATAATATAATCGCCTAGTTTCAATGAATTGTATAAGTGCAGCAATGAAATATGCTCGGCGTCGCAGAAGCTTTAGTTTCCATTTCTTTAACAGAGGGCTTCATTAGTCATCACTGAGTGGACAGCGATGGGCCATCTCGAAGCCTAGGGGTGCCAACCCAGAGGGACTACCTCAAATCCGAAGATTGCCATTTTTAGAGGCAAATCTTTTATTTATTTATTCATCTTTTATCACCAACAGGGTAGCCCCCACTGATAGGCGAAGTCAGTATCTAAAATCAGTATCAGTATCGTCAAAATCTAAAGGTCTTCAATATTTTTGTGATATCGTTCTAGAGGTTTTGAGAGACAAACTTAAGTTTTAAGCTTTTTGTGAATGCCTAGACGTTGTGATCAGCTGTGTCTGGTAAAGCGTCTCGACTCACCTTTGAGGTGACATGGTCCCGCAGCTTGAGCTCGCCCTCAAACAGCAGGTAGCGCCGGTGGACGTCGCTGCAGCCCGGCATGGGACAGGTCAGGTCCAGCGAGAGGTGCGGCTTCATCGCCCGCTCCAGCTCATCGTCCTTCGTGTCCTGAGGGAGGGAAGGGAGAGGTCAGGTCCAGTGAGAGGTGCGGCTTCATCGCCCGCTCCAACTCATCGTCCTTCGTGTCCTGAGGGAGGGAGGAGAAAGGTCACAGGTCAGGTCCAGCGAGAGATGTGGCTTCATCGCCCGCTCCAACTCATCGTCCTTCGTGTCCTGAGGGAGGGAGGGGAGAGATGTCAGGTCAAGTGAGAGGTGTGGCTTCATCGCCCGCTCCAGCTCATTGTCCTTCTTGTCCTGAGGGAGGGAGGGGAGAGGTCAGGTCGGGGAAGGTCACACGTCAGAGCATAGGTTGGGTCACTGGGTCAATGTAGGTATATACCTACCAGGTTTTCTCAACGTAAAGATGTTCGAAAAATGCGCTGAGGATCAATATCCATTCCCTTAATCGCCAGCAGACATCGAAACATTTTGCAGTTTCATCAAAACGTCTCTGAGATTCCAAGAAGTTTTTATTTTGTCACAACTAGTATAAAACTCGAAGTGAAGTCGAAAAGAGCATTGCTTAAGTTTCGCTATAGAGAGAAAAACTTCCAGCAGCCGGCCACTGAATACAGCGAATATCTACAAAGCGGCAAGTGCTCTGCAGGTACCCAACTACCGAGCCGACACGATCAACCTGCTCCGTGAACTTATCAGTGACTGTGACGTTGGCTTGCGGACAACAAAGTGTATTAGCGCGTGTATGATTTATCAGGGCAAATAAACATATGATGATGATGATGATAATGACGTGAATCACTGCCATGATCCAGGGACTTGGTTGCGAGCTGCCGCCACAACCAAGTCTCTGACGTTGGTCAGCTGCACAATACTGCGCCTTCTTCGAGCAGGGGATGCCTCAACTTCCATCAAGCTCGAGGACCGCTTCTGGCTCTTGGGAGCAAAAGTCCTCTCCTCACAGTTGGGCAGGCGCAGCCAAATAGAATGCAATGCGTCAAGACGACAGCTGCAGCGAGATATTACTACGAGAAAGGCCCGTTAGCTCTCTGTCGAGCAAAATGACGTACGAAAATTTCTGAGAGCGTCACGAGTTGGTAGCTATTGTTGTCATTCGGAAGACTTATTGTCTTAGTCATTCTGAAAACGCAAGAGTTGTAGACGAGAGCCACTTTACAAGCTGTCGGATAACAGCTCCCGAATTCCACCACTATTCGTGCAGCAACTGTTAAGTATGTTACACAATTGAGCACGTCCTGTACCTACTTCAAACGTCTGAGGAACTTAGGCGGGCAGTGCGAGCTTCAGGAAAATTTAAACACAAGTTTGCAAATACTGTGCGAACCATCTCCAAAGATTCGGATGCTCTCATCAAAACTCACAAGTGACATGAAGTGAAAAAGAAATGACTACGCCAACCGATCGTAACACATAGCCCAGATGACTCGTTTAGGAAATAAAGCTCCTACTTAGCTCTCAGTGGCCAGAAAGCCACTGAGAGCCTAGCCGTGTCCCTGCGAGGCGGCAGGGCTGGTCATCGGACGCCACGCGCCGCAGCGCCGCCGGGGACTGGAGACCGGCTGCTGCCGCGTCTGCGGGTGTCCAGTGCTCAGTGTTCAGTGCTCAGTGTCCAGTGCTCAGTGTCTACACCTTGTTAGGTTCGATTTAAAAAAGCTGGAGTTCAAATTAAAATAGGAGAACTTAAACGTAAAACAAATCACGTGCAATTCGAACGAGGCTTGTTTTAATTGTAATTTTAGTTGTTTTAGTTTGAACTTCAGGATTTTTATTCGAAGTTAAAACGGTGTAGTGCTCAGTCCTCAGTGATCAGTGCTCAGCGCTCAGCGCTCAGCGCTCAGTTCTCAGTGCTCGGTGTTCAGTGCTCAGTGCTCAGTGCTCAGTGCTCAGTGCTCAGCGCTCAGTGCTCAGTGCTCACCACGCAGTCGTAGCTTTCGATGCGGCCGATGATGGCACTCAGCCGCTCCTGCTCGTGACGACTCCGGAGTGAGCCGTCCACGCTGCCGACGAACACGTCCACGTCCTCAATCTGAAACACCGGCACACCCACACGTCACTCACACGTCACAGACGCAATTCTATCTGCACATACATTCTATCTAGCACATACGGTATAAGCTCCCGCTTATAAAGCGAGAGCTTTGGTTATAATAACGCCCAGTTCAACGCGCTCTAACCAATCGTGTCGCCTACTTCTGCCGGCTTCACATCTGTACAGTGCAGTACAAATATACCGTCCACGCACTGTTTTTCCGTCTCGGCATCACTTGTCTAAGCTGTCGGTGCTGAACGCAGTTTAAATCTAAAGCAATTTGAATAGCCCTGGTCCTCAGTATCAAGGGTTTCGAATGCACAGTGGAGATGCGGGTGGTATAGTTCGTCGGCTCCGCGCTTGAAAATAATGTTTCGAGAACATAGGTAGGTAGGCACATGAGATCGAAACATTTACCTACCTACTACGCACAGTGATTTATGCGTGAGAAAAAAATGTTTAGGTTGTTAAGGATGAATTACTTTGTTTAATAAATAAATACCGCATTCAAGTTATGCGGAACGGCGTTTACTACTAGTACCACCTATACACGGGAATAAGCTTCCAGCTATGCGGAACAGCATAACTTCAGGCATTTACTACTAGTGCCATCTAGGGACAGGAATATGACCAAAGCTATGCGGTACAGTATAACTCTAGGCAGGCGTACAGTACTACACTAGACGCCGCTTATAACGCCAGCCTTGGGACCGAGCATTACTGGGAGTTTTGAGCGACGAGCGCTCTATTTGAGTTTCCTATTATGACCCCATAAATAAGCAATGAAAAACATGTGTGATGTGATTATCACCCGAGGTATTCATTGAACAAAATAGTTTATCGTTAACTGCCTCAACATATTTTTTTTTGCAGAAAGTCGTTCGCTAAAAATGAATACGAATTTCTGCCTGACAAAAATATGCTAAGGCAGCTAACGATGAATAATTTCGTTGCAAAAACACAGCTGGTAATATTATGATCACATATCTGCGATCTGATTATCACCTGAGTAGGTACCTACTGACGTGTGTTAAGATATCTATGTCTTCCGTTTTGACGATGGATTTTTGCGGGAAGGGACATTTCCAAAGGTTGTTATATTTTGCAAATAAGCTAGATGATGAACTTTTACTGCAATTTTCGGTAGACATTTTCCCCATGGGAACATTTCTACCAAAAGCCATATGTATAAGTTCTTCCTGACGCCTAATAAATAAACACCAAAGGCTAAAAAAACGTCAAAAATATTAACCTCAAAGCGCAAAAAAATCATGAAAACGGCATTAATAATGGTTTGTCCCCTAAGCCACCCCAATGGATTTCAAAAAGTTCGACCACTGAACATATAGACCCATAGGTATGCGCATTACAAAGATGCTCTGTAACACGCCACAGTGTAGCGCAATTACAGTCATCGGCAAAAATATCAGCTTTGAGAGACATTATTATGATAATTAAAATTGATATCCGTAGGTACTCCCACTATGCCGAATATAAATCCGACCGTAATTATGCTGAAACACGTTTTATGGTAATTAAAACGCAATATACGCAGCAGCTTTTGTCTGGCACACTCATCAGCGCTGATGAAGGCGCAAGCCAAACGCTCCTAATTACGGTTCTTCTTAAGCTTTTAATATTGTGTTTTGAAGGGACTGTCCCACATTTATAAAAGTTATCAAATGCATGTAAAATGCATGTCAAAATATAGAGTAATTTCTGCTGAACACGGTTATCACAATTTGTATTTAAAGCAAACACTCGAATTATTTCAAATCAAATTTGAATTATATGGACTGTTGACGTTATAACAAATTAAAATCGAAGAATTTCGGATGGTAGATAGAACTGGGGATCGAGAAAAGAAAGACGAATGAGACGAATTTAGGTATTTTAGAGCCTCAATGAAAACAAGTCGACTACGATACAAATATGGAGAGAATATGTCATCAGTAACTAAGGCACATGAGGCACCTACACATGAGCCTCATTTTTGATAGACGTCAAAATTAAACCATGTCTTTTTATTAAACCATTTTGGTTGTTTTAACTGATGTCATGCTTATTTTCAAAGCTCAGCCATCACTATGGTTATATCAACTCAAAACTAATGTAATGGTAGGATAGTTCTTTTAATGACTATAATACAAAATCGGCATGATAAGAGTAAGGTTGTAAATTTGGTAGTTAAAATTAAAAAACATCTGAAAAATAATTTAAATTAAAGGTTAAGGTTCAACCTATTTAGTTCCTGATTAATCCATGGGTGGAACTGTAATCCAAAAGGGGATGCAGCTGCATGCAAAATTATTTAGGAAATTAACATTACGCATAAGACCCAATGTGGTATGCACACTTCTTGACAACTAAATGCATTCCCTATTATTTTCCAAAGTTCCGCGCCTGGGTAGCTCTCATATCGTACATAATTTTCCAGGAGTCCCAGTTTCCATATAAGTGCACTACCACCGATTATCTCCAGTTCAGTTCGGATGCTATGGCAGCACCTCCGACCTTTTGAGCGACAGCCGAGACGCCGCCAGGACCGATATTAACTGTACAGTGTGGACATGTCGATCGTGCCTTCTTCGGTATTAACTGGACAGTGTGGACATGTCGATCGCGCCTTCTCCAACAAAAACAGACCATTAGTCTCGGCGTGGTGTCGTTCAGACTATCTTGGCACAGTGTAGTGTCGGCGGTTATAAGGTCTTGGTGTCGTGCCTGTCACCATGTGTCAGCTCTTGGGAGAAGGTCAGGACTATGATCAGCCTCAGCACGTGAGTGTCGTGCTGGCGCACCTTCACTGGCGCCAGCCCAGAGGCTGGGGTGGTACCCGCTGTCGCGATATCGTCTCAACAGCTTGACGGTGACGATAGTCGGAATAAACACCGGTTCGGCGCCCGGCCTGTGCTCTGATGGTGTCGGATAACGACCGGGGAGACCCCACCAGACGAGAGACACCTAGGGGCCCCCCTTCACAACGGATGCAGACTCCGCGTACATACGACTTTTGGATGCGAACTCCGCGTACCCACGCGTTTTCGATGCGCATTCGATGTGAAAACGCATCGAAAACGTACACCAAAACGCATCGAAAACGCATGGGGATGCGGAGTCCTCATCCATAACGCATAGTACTCAGAGTCCACATCCGGTGTAAGGCTCCCTTATACCACCGCACCGCATATAACCACACACCGCACATCCTGTACCTACTGTTAATACCTACCTAATCGGCAAGGAGCGTGACAAGAATGGAACGTGCCGTCACCGACGAAGAACTCTGAGCGAAACACTCGGTATTACGCTCTTCTTCGAATACAAGCCACGTACCTGCCTGTATTTTCTGACTAACTAAGATATTACCAGGATATCCCCATGAATGGTTTCTCATACAGCAAATTAAACAGTGCTTCTTCGAATACAGGTCAGGTACCTACCTATATTTTCTGACTAACCAGGATATTGCCAGGATGTCTCAATGAATGGTTTCTGATCAGCAAAGCCAAGCAGTGCTCGAGCTCCTCGCACTTGGGATATTCCATTCATCGAGCGTTTGTCTTCAGCGCTGTTCAGTATTGCTACAGCGCTGTTAATCGCAGCGCGAGCCTGTCTCCACTGTCATGGGATCCCATTAATCTTTGGCTTAATGTGCGTGATCGTCATTCGGTGAATGGTGGCCAAACTTTGTCAGTGAGCCGGTGTAATACATGTCTAAAGCGCGGTACCTAACTGGCAAACTTGGAATGATGGGGCCATGTCTCGTCCCCCAGCAAAGGAAGATGAATGAAGGCTGGTAAAGGCTTTCAAGAAGACGTTATCTCTAAAAAGGATCACCAACAACAAAGGTCGCTCAACGTAATTTTCGCAATACAAAAATGGCGGGTAGCGTGACAATGTGTGGTTCGTCCATCATGCCAGCAGTGAGTCTCAGACTGCAGTAATGCCCACGGCCATTGCACACACGAAACGTTCATAAGTGCTCCGTTGCAAGTTAAAACATGCAATTTTCATTTTGTTGTGACATCAACCGGCATAATGGGCACAACAACAACGCTGGTAAGCCGTAAAAGATCAGCCAGGTATATTTGTTTTGTAACCAATGGTAGGTATTAGGCTCGGTCACGAAATTGCCACTCCTTCTTATTTCCCATGAGGCCCTGTCATCGTGTTCACTTTTCACAAATCTACCTACAGAAGCATGCCGGTCTTTGACAATGCTCCAAGGAATGGCACACACAAGTAACACAACATAGCTTACAAAGACAGCGTTTCAAAAGCCATCAGAATGTGGCCTCCATCAGCGTACCTACAGCACATTCCTACCAGTTATCGCGTTGTCACATCGCTGGTAATGGTATGCCACTCACGTGCCACGGATACGTTAGATTATCAGTAAGTTTGTATCGTTTTCTCCCCACCAGCGGCCGGCTCACAGGGCTGACATTTGACGAACAGGGGTAATCATGTAATCGCCTGAGCTATCCGACAGGTTGAACACCGGCGCCCATTAATCGCGGGCTGGTTCGGCGCAGCCTGGCTATAAACTTCAGAGTCGGGGACGGG
>JARBER010228031.1:0-13452 GCA_030265075.1 Balanus glandula | reverse complement strand
ACTTGACAAATTTTAATTTGAACTTGGGTTATTCTAATTTGTTCTTGAGGTATTCTAATTTGTACTTGACTTTTTTTAATTTGAACTTGACTTTTTTTAATTTGAGCTTGACATTTTTTAATTTGAACTTGACTTTTTTTAATTTGAACTTGACTTTTTTTAATTTGAGCCTAAAAAGGTGTAGTTCTGACCTCGGAATTCCGTCGGTCCAAAACATTCGGACTTAAAAGAACAATTGAACGCTATGGGCGACCTCGACAAACAGGCAAGGCAACCGACACTAGGTAATATTGTCTTGCATTTCTTTCTACACATGCGGGATATCTTACCAAGTTTTGAGAAGCTGGGTTTATGCCAATTGTACGTATGCCGTCAAAATATCATTGAAATAAACAGAGCAGTTTGTGGGATAATGACGTTATCGTGGCGCCATGACGTGCCATTTTTGAAGGAAAACGATAAATGATTGTGTAACGGTAAAAAATATATATTTTTCAACCGCAATTAGAAAATTCAAAAATATTTCAATGAACAAGCTCTACAACATAAAATCGTACACAACATAGCTACCTCGGATTAGTTAATAAAACAACTTATTTGGGCATTACTTCAAGTATCACTTTTTGATAAAAAACAAACAAATTTTTTAATGTTTAATACACGGAATATATATGAAAGAACTGAGTGTCAACAAGGTCAAACCAACTTTTAGATCAATATAAATGTTTTTGACTGAGTGATGGCTCCTTTTAAAAAATATATTTAGTCTGAATGTTTTAATGGGATGGAGTTCCGAAATCAGGATCCACGCTAACCTTGGCTTGTTGCGCAGGTCCTGACCCCACCACCCGATCGCGCAATTACAGTCACCGGCAGAGTTTTAGTCGAAAGCTTAAAGGTAGGTTGCCACCTCGCAGGTCGATATGGAGTTTTTGGTATGAATGGGTAGATTAGGCGTGTCCGATTTCATCTGCAATGTTTAGTAATTCAAACTGCTCGCATTTGATCACAATATGCATAAGGAACGCTCAAACATGGACGATTTTTTTACAATTTGAACCGCCCGCGCACTATCTGGAATCGCTACTTTGTGGGCTCCAATATGATTTAGAGTATTGCAAGCCCAGGGTAACCATTATGACAATGGGCTTTAAAATGAAAATGCGAAGGGAAAAATATACATTGTCAACAACTGTTGTCGCTTTCAAAAAATACATTTTCTTTCTAACACCATAACAGTGATCCTCGGCTTTGGGCGTCTGAGATTTGTGCCAATGACATTTAACACACACAGGACGTCAGAAGCCATAACAGAGGTCGTGATGCGGCGAATTCACAGTTGCGCCACATTCACAGCCATTGGATGTGGTGGGCCATCATGAACTTAGTGCTGTTCACATCTTGGTACATTGAGTAGGAATCGGAAATAAGTAAAAAAGGTTTTTCAATCCACTGCTTTTGGTGACGCAGGAACATGAGTAAACACGATCATTATTTTCCAAAAATCATTTAAGCCACTTTTTAGCAATTTTTCCCAGGTGGCAATATCCCTTTAAGGTTTTTACCTTTTCGACAATGCTTTCCAGCTAGAGCCTTCGAATGTGACCATTCGAATGCTCTCATTTTAAATGCTCTTAACGATTCAATAAACATCCTGTATGAGTAAAAATGGATTTTTGTTTGGCAGAGACCAAGGTCAGGTCACAGAAGGTCAATATCAGAGTTTTTCTCGAATGTCATGCGTAACATATTTTGCAGGTTATTTTACACGTATAATTAAATAATCATAATCATTTCACTATCCGAATACATTTGCGTGACATAGGTGAGTGACTGCAGTTCACCACGGGCCGCGCCTGTCCATAGGCACGTCCAATTCCATTGTCCATGCCCATTCTCATTGACCCGGGCTGGCCTCAGCAGTAAGGAAACCTTGAGTCCCTGGACTGACCTGTGCTGAGAAGTGTGAAGTGCATTTTTTTCAGCAGCACACTGTTACTGCGGATATCAATATAGCATAATTTGTTTATAGTTTCACATGTATAATTTTCAAGTAGCTAATTATGCTAGGATACTTAATGCAATGTTGTGAAACTGATGATATGGTTACTCTGAATGTGACAGACCGGGCCCGGGATTCACATTTAATAATTTGACCGGACCTGGTTCGGCCCTTGGCTTTGCGTTCAAACTATTAATAAAACCGGGCCCGGACAGGCCTGGGGTTGGTGGGCCACTGGCGAACATGTATCACGTTTAGCTCAAGGTCAGGTCACATGAGGTCAACATTTTAGGACCATACAATTTAATTAAACAGCTATGTTTCTAGAACAGTTTTTACTCCCAAAAAACATGTTGTCATTAATTGTTTTATATCTAATCAATTCAATCCCAAAATGCATTTCCAAAACACGACGTCGCCATTCACCATGGACTTATGGAGCAGTAAGGAGTTTAAAAATTATCATACTTCTTTTGAACTCGGCTTTGAAATCGTTTACATACAGTTACTTAATATTTTTCCTTGTTTTTCAACATGTTCAAAGCAATATAGTGGGCATTAAACAAAATACGCTTCTTTTGTTTTAGGGTTTGATATGAACCTTTTCAAGAACATGTATTTTATACACCTTGGAACTTAACACATTTTTCGAATTGCCTTTTGGCGCAAATATGCTCTTTGTGTGGTGTATTAAATGAAAATGATAGGTGGTTTTATCGTCAAACACGTATGCAGTGACGTCACTATATTTCATATATCTATAAAAAATGTACCGTACAATTCTCAAATTTGTATACAGCAGACTTAAAATGGATGCAGGAGGATATCACAGAAGTAGTTATAAGCTGAATATGCTATGTTGCTCTGAATTATATCGAATATTCCTCATTGGGCAATATTTGCCCCCTTTCCTCGGTCAAAAGTGGGCTCAAAACTTGCATTCGTTCAAATGTTTCAGTACTTCAAGACATGATGAGCACTAAACATCGAAATACCACTTTCTGTACCGGGTGCCGCATTAGTTTAGCTCGTGTTTTAAAATTGCAGTGCATTTCATGAAACGCTTTGTGAGATAATGATGTTTTTGAGAAATCATGGAATGCATTTATTAGTAGAAATAATTATATTTGAAAATAAAACTTTGAAGCAAATTGCAAATAAAAACGTCAAATGAATGAAAACAACATTATCGTATTACAGCTATCTCGGGCATGTACTGAAAATAAATGCCTTTTGATCCTAAAAATAAACAAAGTTAGAAACGTTTCATTATAAGGAAAGCCGCCTTACATATCTTAATTTCCATTAACATTTGGTTCGGTGTGGTTGGTGCCACAACGTTTATATTTCACGTTCTCACTCTCTTCGATCCTTGTGCCTGAGTGAGCTGGTTTCTGCACTGAGTGTCCTCTCTGACCGGTGATCCCGCCCTGGTGACGTCATTTTACGGCATCTCTAACGCCGTGCAGAATGCGGCTGGTTGTCGGCGCTGCTGCCGAGCCCTGGCGCGGTGCCGCACCCGCCTCGCTGTCTGACGGGTCGACAGACGTGACGCTGTCTGACGTGTCGACAGACTGAGTCGCGCCGGGCCCAGCCTTTCCGGCTCTAGCTGTTTTCACGAAGGGTTTATTCGTCGGGGAATTGGGATGATTAGGGTCATTGGGAATTCGGTGTAAAGGGGTGTTAAGCTTGTAAAAACTCAATCATTTGAACAGGAGTCTGGGTATGGTACATACACCAATGGCCACAATGCCCCAATCGTCTACAAACGCCCTTATTGCCTGCAAACGTCCCCAAACGTCCACAAACGCCCCTTATCGCACACAAACACTCCCAAACGTCCACAAACGCCCCTTATCGCACACAAACACTTGCAAATATCCACAAATGCCCATTGCTGCTCACAAATACTCCCAAACGTTCACAAATGCCCATTGTTGCTCACAAACGTTCCCAAACGCCCCCAAAGGTCCCTTATTGCCCACAAACGTCCTCAAATGCCCGGCGAATAAATCACTCGTGTGAAAACAGGTATTAGGGGAACGAGCAGTGACGGGGCACGTGGCGCGCTGACGCAGGCGTGAGGCACTTGCAGCTCCGATAGACAATATGACGATCAAGATATCACGGCCAAGTGATGTGCCGCGCAATGTAGAACAAGCTTTGCGGCTTGTTGAAGCAGTTGGTCCCGGATTTCAACCTGTTTCGCGACGAAACGGCGTCATCCAGTGACGTTGTGCGGTTTGTTTTAACAGATATATCCCATTTATTGCAAAAAATACATGATTTGGGCATGACTCAAGTCATCAGTTTGGACTTCGTTGTCGTCACGGTCGTAAAGCTTCACAGCTGCGGAAAGGAAAAGGAAATACTTATCGCCGGAATATATATGCATATATACAAACCTGGCTGTAAAAATGCATACCAGGAACCTGATGGGAAACTTTACTATCATGACGGTGAAGCTTTGAAAGTTGTACGTTTTGCGGTTGGCGTCTGACAAGGAACTGTAATGTCAACACCTGTGTGTCAGCCTAGCTTTGAAAGCCGTTCGTTTTGCGGATGGCGTCCGACAAGGAACTGAAATGTCCACACCTGTGTGTCAACCTACCTCGTCCCTCAGCCAGGAAATAACGTGCCAAGATCGGCCTTGCCACAATCTGACACGTAAAGCATTGACGGAGACTTTGTAACGCGACACGATGTGATGCGCCTAATCTAAGAAGCATGCGACCATTGAGGTAGAGGAACAGGCCAGGGTCATGCTCCAGGTCGGTCCTGTTCTTTGCGAGTTATGATGGAATTCGACGTCAGGAATTTTGCCCGTGCCATCTTATTGCGTTCACACGGTGGCAAACATGTTAGTAAAAGCTAA
Source organism: Balanus glandula (assembly GCA_030265075.1). Lineage (NCBI taxonomy): Eukaryota > Metazoa > Arthropoda > Thecostraca > Balanomorpha > Balanidae > Balanus > Balanus glandula. Next base: position 8,575 of record JARBER010228031.1, on the reverse strand, counting down.
CGGGAGCTTACTGAATACTAGTTCGTGAGATTAAAGTTTGAGAAGTGCATGTGACATTATCGGGTGTTCGTGGAACTCTGGCAGATGATTTGTTTTTTAATTGTTCCTGGTTCCGTGCGTGATCTTACTAACTGTATATGTCTGTTTAGACTTTCCATACATGCAGCATTGCACGTTCGAATGGGGAAAGCCAGACAATACAATAGCACGTGCATTATACGACATTTTTGAAGTATGGGAAAATAGTTTTTAAAATTTTGGAAAGGTGTGGAATAATATGTTTGTCTTATGTCTAATTATGTTTAAGCATTAACGCGAGCGTATGGAAAATGGTTCTCAGCTCTCCGACATGCAATGTTACATCAGTTGAACAAAACTTTTGGCTCACGGGCATTTACATTTTACCAAACTATTTTTAACGTAATTTCCAAAACGAAGGTACAGACATATGATAAAAATAACATCACACTCAGGCCGAAATAATGCATTTGGGGCCCTGTTTAATTTTGATTTTTCCACCCTCGACATTCGGTCTCGGGCAGAAAATCCTACAAAGACCTTGGTACTAATAAATTATTTTTCGGCCACCTGTGATATGTAATAGTCCCGTTGCTAATTTGTCCACCATCTACTAAATCTATGATAATATGTATGACGCCATACGATGATGTAAAAGGCATGCATGGGAAAAACCTTCCTGTCCTTCGGCTTGCAACGCAATTCTCAAATATTTTTTTAACCAAAATACCTCGGACCAACCGGTCCTCGATAATTTTGATAACAAAGCATAGAATACAAAATTATCCCAGCCACGGGCAGGAACATATTCTAGTGATATTCAATGCTACCCTTGCATAACATGCGTGCCACTTTTTACCTTTCTACTAGTTACATGAATATATTTGTTTTGCTATGCTGCTATCTTTTTTGACAAATAATTACAAACAAATGGCATAGAACGAAAATTTATTTTCAATACTGGTTCGTTTAATATACAAGTTCTGGCGTGGCTCAGTTTTGTGCTGAACTAGTACAAAATGGTTCAGTTGAACTGAAATGCCAAACTATGAAGAAAGCGATATCAGAAGCAGATAACACAGATTGCTATAGGTGAAAAGAAACCATATCCAAATCAGGAGTCATTGCAAGTCGTGCGAACGTTAGTAAAGATTTAAATCCTAATAAGGCAAGAAATGTCTTATAAATAGTCGTTTTACTCTAAATGCTAATTGTCCTCAAAGTTGAATACTAGACAACTATTTTGGCAGGCTGATCTGCTTGCGTAGCAGTCATTACACTCAACGACGGCTGAGGACGGATTACAATGACGGATTATAATGACGGATTACAATGACGGATTACGAGCTTAATGACAATTGAGGAAATTGGGAAAGAGTCTCGCTAGCCCTGAAACACATCAGCTTCCACTTGCTTGTGCAAAGCTGATTAAAAAAAGCAAAACCTACTAAGGAATTTCCCTTTTATCAGATAATGTGCAAATTTTGTTACGATTTCAAACTAGGGGGAAAGGACAAATCACCACCCCCCTACTCCCGGAACCGCTATTTATTGCATTCCTGCCATAATTAAAAGTAAAAGGTGCTATTTCACTTAATTTCCAATGTATGTTTAAATTGTAATGTAAAAACTTAGCTTCTAGCGAATTGCTTAGCCTCAAATGATGTATCACTTCAAGAAACCACTTTAAAACTTGCTTAAACATCTAAAACTAAAAAACGGTGCCGATTAGGGCGGAAGTCATGCGACACTCCTATTTCCTAATCCTGCCACCTTGCAAATGCGAACATCTTTTTTCTCTTTTTACCTCACCCCACCCGCGATTACAACACACTGACACCTCTGATGCGTATGACGCGGACAGCGTCAGAATTCCCACCGTGCACAGACCAATCCACTTCACTAGAGCACGTGCAGCTCCTGCGGCGCATTCCTCCAGCTTGTCCATCCAGAGATCTCTGATAACGAGCGATTGGCGCCCGCGCGCGATACGGTCAGTGACACAATATTCCAGTGCGTCATTCTTAGTCTGGATTCCCGTGGCTGCCCAGTGAGGTCAGTCACGTCTCGGCCGGCGCCGAGCAGCAGATTTGGGAGATTGTACCGCATTACGAAATTCTTACCGTGTAACAGATTGTACCGCATGACACATTGTACTGTGCGGTAGATTGTACTGCATGACATTCTTTGTAGCGCGTGGCAGACTGTGCCTCGTGGCAGATTTCGCAGATTGTACCGCGTTACAGTTCTTACTTTGTGGCAGATTTACCGCGTGGCAGGCTGTACCGCATGGCACATTGTGCCGCGTGGCAGATTGCACCGTGTGGCAGATTGTACCATGTGGTAGATTGCACAGTGTGACAGATTGTACCTACGTGTGGTAGATTGTACCGTGTGGCAGATTGTACGTGTGGCAGATTGTACGTGTGACAGATTGTACGTGTGGCAGATTGTACGTGTGGCAGATTGTATTGCGTGGCAGGTGGCAGATTGTTGACACTCGAGGCTCGCGTTGATGGATCGTGTGAAACGGCAGGCGTTTTCAGACAGTATCGGATCTGTCCGAGAGATGAGGACATGGGAACATCGAACATATCGGATCTGTCCGAGCGTCGGACAAGGAAACATCGAACATATCGGATCTGTCCGAGTGCGGGACAAGGGAACAGGTGTTTCCATGCAGAATAGGAGCTGAGAGCGGTGGAGGATGCCGGCAAATGAGGAAACAAAAGAAAGTGAGGTGCGAAAACCTGGGACTGCCGGCTACCTTTATGTGATTGTAAAATGGATCGTAAATGATGCACACATTCTACCTTTAAGCACATTCATGGAAGTAAAGCAAGATCCATAAATAGCAGTAGACTACTGTTATCTACTGTCTACTGTTATCTATGCAAGATCACATCGGCAAAGTTATCAAATTACATTGTGTGCGAGGGGTCACCATAGTCTTCAGTACTTACACTATGGGGTCACTTCGGTTTCAAGGTGGCCGTCCAGTGTCCACTACACGACGTCTAATCGTCTAACGGCAGAATTTAACACGGGAGCTTATGGAGAACTCGCTGAACGCGGTATCGCCGCCCGCGGGATTCGAACCCGGGGGACCAGGCGTGAATCAGATGACTTCCCATAGGCTTCCATGTCAAATGCTGTCGTTCGCCGATTAGGCACCGTGCAGTAAACAACCACCTTAGGTATTCTTCATCGGGAAACACCAGCGATTTGTCCTCTAGGAGGTTCGTCGACAGGCCGTCTTTCACGGTAAAGGAACTGTTACTCCAGGCTATTGCAGCATCGTAACAGACCGTTCGGCAGAAGTTTGCGGTCGTCGCTTTAGCGTGAAATGCGGACATCCTCCTGACCTAGGTCGGCATTTTAAACGCAGCGACTGACTGCAAAAGTGCATTGACAAAGCCCATTGTGTTGGCGGTCGGGTCGGGTCGGCCCGGTTCACCGATGACGTGCCCTTTGTTGCATCACTAAGTATATGTGTGTATGGGTGTATGAGTGTGTGTGAGTGTAAATACTAACAGTAGGTCTTGAACAGTAACTTCTAGTCAATATATTCTGCCCGTATATCATGAATCATCATTTTCCTGACAATAGCTGGTAATTCGAAAGGAAGATTTGCTGCTAGTGACATGACACTACATTTTTAACAAATTTACACACACTTGGTTTATGTACAGTTAATAGAGGTGCTGCCAGGTGGCTAGGTCTGTTTTGGTGACTCAGAATAACTTTCAACCAGCATGAGGTCAGATGTTGTCAAAGAAGCGCTCCAATTATACAGCTCTTAATGTAACGGAATGACCCTTCTAAGCGAACTGTTCACTAATCATTATCTGGTTTGTTGACGTTGACGTACAGTTTACCATCCAGTCCCATATTTCCAACTCATCGGCAAGGTGTAGTGGCAGCAGTGTTGTGTGCTCAAAGGTTAGAGTTAGGTGGTCCCTAGCTGCCATGTTTCAACTGAAGGTTGTTCAGGAAGGAAGACGCAGCCGAGCGCTGGTGGCCGCAGGCCGGAGTAAAATCTGCATGTCGGAACAACTCGCAGCCCACCTCTCCGCGAGGAGGCCATGTCCAGGTGGCCAACGCTGTGGCATCTGAATCGCAGGCGCCGCAAACATTGCCAGAAATAATTACTTTAAGCTATAACATTTACATTTTAGCAGGGTTGTATTAACTTGAGTTACTTTAATCCGGGACCGATGAATCATTCTTATAATAGTTAATGGCCAAAGAAAATGATAGATTTGTAAAGAAAAAATGAACCAGTGCGATATTATTTGTATCATCTGTCCCAGGATCCATATGGTATCTTTATCATCTGTCCCAGGATCCATATGGGACACCAAACTCAGTTACACAATGAGCCGATGGATCCACACCAATCCCATGCCCTGATATGTATCTTATGCCGAGGGCTCTCGATATATCATAGATTCAAACTCAGTACCAAGGCACAAATTCGGTATGTAAATTGAGATACAGTTGGCCTACTCAAGGTTAGTCATGGGCAATAGAGCAGAAGAGCAACGTTCTCGGATCGCAAAATTGCGCCTATCTGTGATGACTGGGAAGAAGCGGCTTCATGCTGTCAACACCTAACAGCTTTCGGAAGGAAGTCGTATCCTTGATAAACTAAAATAATCTGAACAGTGTCACAATATTACTCATTTTGAAGAAGCGGAGCCTTCGTTTTTAAACAAATCAAACGATAGAACTTAAACGACATGAGCTTTATGCACGTTTGTGGTGGGTGCTGTGTGCTTCCGGCAGTCGGTGCTCCTAACAGCGGGTGCTCCAGGTAGCGGGTGCTTCCCTCAGCGGGTGTTCCCAACATCGAATACACCCTGCAGCGGTTGCTCCTAACAGTGGGTGCTCCCGGCTGCATGTACTCCCGGCATCTGGGGTTCCCGACATAAAGTGCTCCTGGAAACGGGTGCCCCTATCAGCGGGTGCCCCTATCAGCGGTTGATCCCAACATCAAATGCACACAGCAGCGGGTTATTTTATCAGTGGGTTCTCCCGGCACCAGGTGCTCCTAACAGCGGGTGCTCCTAACAGCTGGTGCTCATTACAGCGGGTGCTCCTAACAGCAGGTGCTCCTTACAGCGGGTGCTCCTTACAGCGGGTGCTCCTTACAGCGGGTTCTTCTATCAGTGGGTGCTCCCGGCACCAGGTGCTCCTTACAACGGGTGCTCCTAACAGCGGGTGCTCCTAACAGTGGGTGCTCCTAACAGCGGGTGCTCCTTACAGCGGGTTCCTTACAGCGGGTGCTCCTTACAGCGGGTGCTCCTTACAGCGGGTGCTCCTTACAGCGGGTGCTCCTAACAGCGGGTTCTTCTATCAGCGGGTGCTCCCGGCACCAGGTGCTCCCGGCAGCGGACACTCACCAGCGTGGTGGAGGCCATGGTCCGACGGCGTTGCACAGCGTCCCCTCGGAGCTCCGGTGGCCAACTGCGGAGCGGCGCCGTGCCGTGCCGCGTCGCTGCCCCTCCGACCCGAGCCGGCCGCCTCACCAATGACCGGCACCCGACGGCGGCGACGCCAGCTGGGTGCTGCCGCCGCCCTCCTCATTGGACGGCCCGCGGTCGGCGGGGGCGGCGGCGGACAGACAGCTCAGGTGTCGATTGCGGCGGGAGATTCCGGTTCCGTGCGGCGGAGAATTGGCTGCTGTTGGTGGTGGGAGAGCTGAGCGCTCGCCTCGCCGATGGGAGGGAGGTGTTACTACCCTTCCGTGGTAAGCATGCCCAGACCGGACGGGGCACGGCACCGTTCTGAGAAGAGGAAAAACAACTGAAGGTGGATAGGAAACTGTCGTTTCTTCTGGGTCAAGGCACATGAAAAGTAATGATATTAGTATAGGTAAATCCATCAGATAAGTGTGAGGATCTTGGGATTATGAACAAAAGCGACTACCTGCATGACTAAAGCGAGCGTCATATAACAGCAGACTAACTCGAAGTCCCCAGAGATACACTAAACGGTGAAATTCGTGGGTGACTTTATCATTCAAACGCTCCTGGCCAATAGCTTTAGAACAGCGAAATCACTTTTTAAGGAATACAATACCGGTATGCAACATCACCCAATTATATTGCTTCCGTCTGCGAAGATTAGTAAGATAAAATATCACAGCATCTGAAGAAGATGCTCAGTCAACGTCTGCAATTCATTTTTGTCCACCTCCGAAAGAAATACCGATCGATGATCGCTTCGTCCAGTTCGGTGTTCGTTTGTCCAGAATGGTTTAAAGAGATTAGCAGCTATCAAATCAAGGGGGGTTTGGTTATGCTAGCAGAACGGTTTTACCCATTCGAAAGAATCAAAACATTATCGACAAGGACGGTGCCGTCAGCATGATGTAACTGAGCATATTAAATGTCACACGTCTGCTTAGCAACTGGCTATCAAATCACTAATAGTGATTTAGATGATAGATAGTGATAATAGATGAATAATTTGGAGCAAATGCTATTGCGTCAGATCAGTGGTATCGCCATCAAAAGCCAGCTGGCTCGCCACTCGATTGGCGATGTCCTGAGAGTGTGGACTAATGCCGCAAATAGGTAGTCTCATCCGTTAGCTATAACATGTAAACTAAAAGCAGTTGTATATGTTATGTTATACACCGACTTCAACATACACATTTTTTCGCATTCAATGTATCCCCGAAACATACATTGGTATTCCTGAAATGAAAGAACACAACATTAACAAACATCAGTGTCATTGTAAATATCATTGCAACAAAATCTGGAGACTCAAATATCATCCCTGCATCAAACATCAGCAATCACATTTACGTTACAGTCGGTGATCTTGAACGTTGCATACCTCACACTGTTCCGGTCACAGCCGGAAGAAACGTCCTCTGACCTTTGGACAAACAAGCTGGATTTGCATCGATGCTTACCGCCTTTTCCCGCTGCCAATATACTTCATCTCCTCTCGTATGTTGTAATGATTATAATATAAAATAACCTTATTCTCATTATGCCGAATAATTATGTTTTTAAAACGCCAAAATCAGATAGGTGGCTTTCGGCTTGCGCCTTCATCAGCCATAAAATAGGGTTATTTGTTATTATAATCGTTACAATGTCTTCATTATTTCTCAAAGCGGTGCTCAAACATATAAAAGATTCCCCTCGTATGAACTGAACCCTTTTAGTCTTATAAGGGTTATTTGGTCATGGCCACAGGCTGCGGTGGGGCCAGCTTCACCGTGTAAAACAGGGACATGCGCAGCTATCTGTGGACAGTCGGCGTCGTTACCTGTACACCGGTATCGACGTGGAGCCTCGATCCCATCTCTTTCAAGGTTATCCGAGGATTCTCCTGGACATATTCCAGCAGCTTCTGGACGTGTTGTATGGTTACCTTGCTGTGGCGGCGGCCCCCGCGGCGGGCACACTCCCCCCTGTCCGGCTGCGTGATGTAGCGGTACTCCGTGTGTACCGCCACGCCGGCAGCTGTGGCCGCCACCTTCCAGTCACGTCCCGCCTCAAACGCGGCAACTATGCGTCGGCGGACCTCGACGCTGATCTTGTTGTAAGGTCCTCTCTTGGTGCCGGGTTTCGTCCCACGTTTTTTACCGCGGCGTCACCGCGCTCTCCTGCATTTTTCGTCTTGCTTACATCATCGCTGATCTGTTTTGCCTTCATCGTCTCAGGCAAAGCAGCTTCCATATCCACCAACACAGTCCGGTGATCATCCAAATGGCTCATTTTTCAATGATCTCACGAACTGTATTTTATTACTGAAACAGGATGGAATCAATGAAACGACTGTGCTTCTTGCACTGTACTTGTGCTGCACCTGTACAATGTACATACAATGCTGCACCTGTACATTCGGCTTTGATGCTGCACAATACCCTTGCAGCTTTTATGTAGGCTTCCTTCACAATATTTTTCAAATTTCTCGTGCTGTAAAATGCAGCGTATGCTTTATATGAACCTCCATTAATCAAGCACCTTTCTTGCCGCGCTCACTAGCTTTGTGTTTTTTGACCATACGTAGTCATTTACGGTATTACAATTATTGAATTATATATTTCCAATGGGAGCGTTTACTTTTATATTGTTTAACTTACGCTTTTTCAATTGCAATTATATTCTTGAGATGAACTTATTTCAAAATAAGTTTAAAACTTGTCAAATTAAGTAGTCACTTTTTTAAATTGAATTTTATTTGTGGCCAACTCATTTATATCTGTATGAAAATAAATGCTACCTTTTTAAAATTCATCTTTTTTCCGATTTAAATGCAGCATGGTCTAGTTTTGGAGTATAGCATCCCAAGCGCTAGACACTACACTTCCCCGAGCCTTGACCACTGAAGTGATGACACCTGAGGCCTCTTGCACCAAATAATATACCACAGTAATTATGAGTGAAAGTGAATGAAAGTGTGTCCTGCCCCCTGTCTGACAGAATTGTCTCAATGTGAACGCATTTTGTTAATGAACGGTGGCGCACACACACACACTTTGGATCCTTACTAACTTAATTATATAATACTTGCGTATTTTGACCTTAAG
>JARBER010227920.1:1937-13455 GCA_030265075.1 Balanus glandula | reverse complement strand
ACGGTTTGTTATTTAATATATAGTTTTTAAATTCCCCCCAATGGGAGACAAGTGTCCTCGTATTCCATTGGAGGAAATTTCTGGTTCGGTGTTGTTCATGCTTAGTTCTCATGAACGTGAGCCTTTGAACGTGTGTTCCTCCCGGTGGGTCGTTTTGCGGGAGTTGGGGAGGGGGTGGGGGGACGTGGTGTGCAGCCTGAGAGGCGACTCCCGGTCGTACAGTTTTCTACGTCCTTTACGGAGTGCTCCGACTCCGAGCGGACAGAGCTTTCGCTCTCGCTGTCCGTGTACCGACCGGTCGAAGCCGGGGAGAGGGTGGGTGAGTCCAGCCGAGGGGACTGGAAGTGTGGGGGAGTTTTGGGGGTTGACCGCTCAGAGGAGGCAGGTACTTGGGTCGTTTGGAGCCGCCTGGCTGGGGTCTAAGGTTTGGGGGGAATGGGGGGAGAGAGGGACGGGGAGGGGGGAAGGAGGAGGAGGGTTTCCTTCATCCCGCCTTGGGTGCGGGGGCAGGGTAGACCGCCGCGGAGGAGGGGAGGGGTTTACCGGACACTGGGAGTTTGTGGGGAGTTCGGGTAGCGGGGGCCACTCGAGCGGGGAGAGGGGAGGAGGAGGAGCGGCTGCGTTTTGGCGGCCGTTGGCTGGGGCGAGGGACCTCTCCTTGGCCTCTTTGTAGGCCGGGCACTGCCGGTCCCATGCCTGGTGGGCGTTTCCGCAGTTCCTGCATGAAGGAGGGGCTTCGCAGCCCTCGTGGGCGTGGTTCCCTGCGCAATTTCCGCATGTGGGGAACCTGGATCGGCAGGAGCGATCGGTGTGGCCAATCCTCCAGCATTTGCGACATAGGCGGGGGGCTGGGGTCCATGCCTTGACTGGGACGGCTAGGTACCCGCAGAAGACCTGGGGAGGGAGCTCCAGTCCACTGAACCGGAGGCGGACCAGAGGGTTGGGGGTGGGGCGGCGGGAGGTGAGGCGAACCACTTCGGTGACTCCTTTTGGGGCCAGCTCAAAAAGGATCTCTCCCTCAGCGCAGTTGGAGATCTCGGGGCAGTAAATTAGCTCTTCGACTGAGTTTAGTCGATCGGCTACTTCGGCGGTCGCCGGCATCTCCATGAAGTGGGTGATGTTAAGTAGAATTTGGTTTTGCTGAGTGAAGAGAGTCTTCACCAGCAGAGCCCCAGACCGGAGGATTTTAGCAGATGCCACATCCTGGCAGAGTGCCTTGAGGGCGCGGCGGATCCCGAAGGGACTGGTGCTTTTCAGGGCTTCTCCATCCTGTGTTTTTACGAGGATAAAAGCGGGCCCATCTGGGGGCTCGCGGTTCGGAGCCAGCCTAGCTCCGCGGCGCTGGAAGGGGAGGGAGTCTGGGTTGGCGGGTTCCAGGTTGCCACCTACTCCTTGGTCCGCCGGAAAAAGCCGCTGGCGGGGTCGGTCTCCACGCCCCTCGGGCCGCTCGGGATCGCCGGAGGGTCTTTGCGGAAGGATGCCCGCTACCTCCGTGTCATATCCTCTTCCTCCGGTCCGGCCCTTAAAATGCAGCCCGGAGCCGGAGGCGGGGCCGTTGGGAACCGGGCGAGGGGCGGCGCCTGCCGCGACACGGTCCGCGTCGGCCTCCGCACCCGCGTCAAAGACGTAGGCGCGGTGACCGGCGGCGTCGCGGCGGCGCTCCTCCTTCCCGGGGTAGCTCCCTTGGGTGGGGCGGAAAACCTCCCCGAGCATGTTGGACCCGGGAGAGGGGGGCGGTCCGGAGGGAGGGCGTTGGGCGGGATGGCGGCTTCCATGGTTCTTGTTAATTTCCGAGGTGTTAAATGTTCTAAGCTAAAATATATAAGTTACGTTACGTTAAGTTAAATAAAATATGCAATCAAAGGGGAGGGAAGAAAGTTACGTTACGTTAATGAACAGCACGGTGGGAGCCTCCTAATTCGTAGGCCCAACCTCCGTCTGGTCTCAAAGAAAAGCAAGCGATCGTCGTGAGGGGACCTAAAACCTTCCTACCTACCTAATAAAGTCTTAATAAGTATGGCGGCAGCAACAAATCACATGCAAGACAAGTGCGCACAACCATGTGTGACGGTTGTCATTGTATTTGAGCGTTTTAGGTAGCTACCTATACCAATAGGTACCTAACTTTGCCTTATTTTGACTGCATATATTTTTAGTGTCTTGCGGAATATTATTATTAGCATAAGACAAACTATATTGCAGATACAATATTATAATTAGCCGAGACAACCCGCAGCGGCCATGCCGCCCGCACGTAAGTACAGTGCCCTCAAGAGAATGACGCGACCGCTGTCACCTCACTCGTCTGATTCGCTGTTCTCTGGCTAGGTGGCAGCACCGCTGCCGGTCTCCCCACTCATCTGAGTCGCTGATCTCTGGCTAGGTGGCAGCACCGCTGCCGGTCACCTCACTCGTCTGACTGTCTAACCTCCCGCTAGATGGCAGCACCGCTGTTAGTCGCCCCACTCATCCGACTCCCTGACCTCCCACTAGGTGTCAGCACCGCTGTTGGTCACCCCACTCATCCGACTCCCTGATCTCCCGCTAGGTGTCAGCACCGCTGCCGCGCGCCTGATTTTCGGATGAGCTCATCATTATCACACAAAGCTGAATAAAGCCCTTGCCAATTATCGCAGCATGTCAAAAGGGATAGCTTCGCCTGCGAAGTATTTACAATAGTTCCGACTATGACTGGTGCTGCCACCTACACTGTATCTGGCTGCCTCCGCACTGACCTCTGTCGGTCCGTCGTCGAGCAGGTTGGGGTTGGACATGGCGCGGCTGAGCGGGCCGGGTGCCAGGTCGTCATCAGTCTCCTCCTGTGACGCGGACAGCTCGCCCAGCGCAGCCAGCAGGTCCGGCTGCGACTTGGCCATCATCCGGCTGCGATGTCGGCTGCAACGGGGCAGAGACACGACGTTAGGAATGGCATTGCTGGTGATAATGCCTTTCAAACGACCGCATGACAAGTCCAAGTTTAATTCGACATGTCAGTGGGGTTCCAAACCATCGAGCGTGACGTCACTGGCCCGGCTCTGTGACGTCACGGGATCAGGAACTCACCGCAGTTCCTCCTCGCGCTCCTTCATGGCCTGCAGTTCGATCTGGATCTTGGCCTCTGCGGTGAGCACCCTGCGGCTGGGCACCTGTACCGGTGCGCGCCGCTCCGTCTGTGGGGTAGACAGGAGGGCACAGTGAGACAGGGGGACTCACGGGACAGGAACAGCTCTGACGGCTTCCAGGTGGACACATACATGACGGACCATCGAGTTTGACGTTCAGTGAAGAACGAGGTGGGCATAAATTCTGCCTGCCGCTGGTAAGTAGGAACATGAGATAAAATGTCAAAGGCGGAATTTTTGAAAATCATTGGGGATGAGTGGTAAGAGCCCCATTTTTATCAAACCACGGCATAGGCGTATTGTTAAATTCCCAACCTATTGGGGATGCAGCTGCGTCCCCTTTTAGATTAAAGTTCTACCTATGAACAAGTCTGATTTTCGAACAGCATGCGCGTGAGAGTGAATCCGCACACGACGTCGTTCTGGGGAATGACGTCTTACTTTCTTTCCTATTACCTTTAAAACCCCGTACCTACTTACCGCACCCCGACCAACAGCGACGAACCCCGCCCCTTCTCTCCACCCAGCCCCCCTCACCGTCTGCTCCTGGCGAGCTGTGGAATCCCCGCTCCCGCCCCTTCTCTCTACCCAGCCCCACTCACCGTCTGCTCTGGGCGAGCTGTGGAATCCCCCCCCGCCCCTTCTCTCCACCCAGCCCTCCTCACCGTCTGCTCCTGGCGAGCCGTGGCAGCCACGGTGAGCTGCGGGGCGGGCCGGCGGCTCCTGGGCGGACTGAGCTCCCTCGCCCCCGCGCCGGACGGGGCCGGGGAGAACACGCTGACGGGCCGCAGTCGGCCGCGCGACGCGATGAACTTGTGCATCAGACCGCGGCCGGCGCCCGCCGTCACCGCCGGCCGGTACATGGGCCGCGCCGCTGACTCCGTCTTCTGGGCGGCGGCGGCGGCGGGGGCGGCGGCGGCGGTGGTGGAGGCAGCTGCAGCTGCGGCTGCGGCGGGGGCGGGGACGGCGGCGGGTCGCGCTGGCTCCGGTACGGGCCTCATTACGATGTGGACGGGTTTGACGGCCGGCTTGGGGCCAGGGCTCGGCCTGGCGGTGGCGGCGGCAGCGGGCAGGGCGGCCGCATCGCGAGCCTGGTCGGCGCGCAGCTTCTTGTCGTTGGTCAGCTCCACGCTGTGCTTGGTCATGTCGACCAGACGCGTCACCTGCAGCCGGGTAACGCTTTGGTCAGACTCGTAGGTATGTCTCAGCAATGGTCATCAGCATCATCGCCAGCTGCGTATAAACTATAAGGTACTCGCAATATAAGGTCTCATACAATGAATACACTTCAGTTATATGATAATTGTACGAGATATTGCTTATAGAGTAGATTTCACTCATTTCTAACATTTTTCCCTGGAGTTTTCTCACATATTCAAAGTTTTGGAGCTCTCATAAATCTGCCTAGCTCTGCTACTACGCAACATTAGAACGGAAACAGACTGTAATATTTACTGGCCTGCAGCGCTGGTTTCTCAGAGCGAGACTCCACCCTGTAGAGTCGCTCGCTTTCTCTCACCTTGTCGTCGACCGTCTCCTCGCTGGTGGTGATGTCCTTGCCCTCGTCCCGGAGTTCGATCTCGCGCCGCGTCGCCTCCTGGATCTCCTCCTGGACGCGGCCGGTGGCCAGCCGCAGGGCCGCCTGGCGGGGGTCCTTCGCCAGGCCCGCCGGAGCGGCCGGGGCCGGAGCCGAGGCCGGTCGCACACCACGCTGCGGCAGCACGAGACACCGGAGTTAGCTCCGAAATATTGGCAGGTGTATTCGTTTGTTTAGGAAATAGTCATTTGATAGTTGGCCAGGTCTTGTTATGTTTAATTCAGCTGCACTGCAGCGGATCGTCAACACGCGGTGACGTTATGATTCTGGATGTCTACATCGGCATACTTTCGGAGGTTTATTCTTCTATAGACGGATTTTTTCCTTCATCTTTTGACGGATGGACGCCAGAGCATCACAGTCACCGGGCAACCAAACATGGGCTGCAGTACTTTCCGGACTTATTCGTAATTCGCTATTGCGTGATCGCTTTGATTTTAAACTGCTGGTCGAACTGTCTTACATGTTTTAAACAACCAAGGAGAATTCAACTTCGCTGTACTACAGTAGACTGGTCAACCTGGGACGGGAAGTTGACCTGACCAGCCTGGCACGTCCGTCAGCCTGGGACGGCACGGAGCGCTGCTCACCGTGGCTGGCTTCTCCTCGAACACGGCGGCCATGGTGTGGCGCGAGGAGAACATGGCCTGCTCACGGCGACGCTCGTCCTCGCGCTCCTTCGCCAGACGAATCTCGCGCTCGATCGGGGTCTCGGCGGACCTGTAACACGTGGGGCGGCCGGCCGGTTACACAGGACGCATATCTCACCTCTCTCTTCACACATTTAACTAGGTCGGTTTTTACATGTAAGCCATTCTTTCAGAGAGCGCGTTTCTGCGAACGACGGAGAACAAAGACAGTACACGTGTGGTGCGACATCCGGTGACATGTCGCTACAGCGCGGCGGCCCGGTATCTGCGCGATCTGCGCCTGCCTGACGCCCTCTGTGTGTGTGTCTGTGAACCCTCTCAGTCGCACAGACAGAGAGCGGCGACCGACCGACGTTTTACAGGTGTGCTGTATGATAAGGGTTCTTTGGCGGCGGACAGAGACAATAGGCCAATTAAGGATAACTCGCAACGGATGGGCCATTAGCAAAGCGGGACGTACGGTCACATGCTTCAGGATGTCGCCCTGTGGCTGCTACACGAATCACAAACGTACGCGGCACTCTACGGGCGACATGTCACTGCGAGCTCTTAATGATGACTTCTATGACATAATACTTCGTAACTTTGCGTCACAATGAACACTGCATGACTAAGTACAGGAAGAGAACAACGTCTCGGAGCATACAACGAGCCCAAACAATGTGGTATTATCTTCTGCTGCGGGCTAACGATTGTCTGAGCACGTGTGTCCGCTTAACTTCTGTAGCACGACGGAACAGCGCTACACGTTCGTACATCACGAGGAGAACGGGTTTACAACAACCTTCATCTTCACAGCCTGCCTTGAACAGGTCGTGCGCTTAGTTCGTTCCTCGAAACATGCCCCGCTTTCTCCATAACCCTCCGCGTTCCCATCGCCCTTACCCGCCATCGCCGTGGTAATTATCTCCTTACCCAGCGTCCCCATCACCCTGACCCACCCCGCCATGGTAGTTATCTCCTCACCTGGGGTAGGACCAGCGCTCGTCGTCGTCGGTCTCCTCGAAAGGTTTGACGGTGATGCGGCGGCGGGCCAGCAGGTCGCCCGTGTCCGAGCCGAGCCCAGAGCTGCTGTGGCCCGAGCTGAGACTGTCCGCCGAGCGGGAGCGCTGGTGCGACGCCGTCCGGTCACCGGGCAGCAGCCGCGACGGACTGTGGAGAGGTCACAGGTCAGAGGTCACAGGTCACAGGTCGCCGGGCAGCAGCCGCGACGGACTGTGGGGAGGTCACAGGTCAGAGGTCACAGGTCAGAAGTCACGGGTCACAGGTCATAGGTCACAGGTCGCCGGGCAGCAGCCGCGACAGACTGTGGGGAGGTCACAGGTCAGAGGTCACATGTCACAGGTCACAGGTTAAGGTCACCGGGCAGCAGGCGCGACAGGCTGCTGACAGGTCAGAGGTCAGATGTTACAGATCACAGGTTATATCTCAACGGGCAGCAGCCGGGAAAGGCTGCGGAAAAGTTTTAGCTTAGGGTTTATAGAGGAAGGAAATTTCCGCTCGAGGGTCATAAGGTAAGGATAATTGCTGTTTGGAAAGCTCTGGAATTCGACGGGGGCAAGCCTCAAAGGACAGAGAATTCAACACGACAGGAAAATTACTGCCCTCACAATCAAAAACGTAACCGTAACACATGTGCCAACCAAAAACAAATCAGGAAGGCTTTTCAAACACAGTTATTCCTCACGTCGAACGTTTTACGGTTTGAAAATAGAATGGGCCAACCAATAGCCCCAATAACTCGCTGTCTTCTGTATCAGAATACAATAGACGCCAGGGACTGGCTGAAGTCGCCCCCCCCCCCCAACCCAGCTCTGTCTGCCAATGCCTCCTCCGAATAATGCGTGACTGCTATTCCTTCGCACACACAGAGCCAACGCGGCCCTCGGGCTCGCATCTGAGCACCTGCTAACTATGGACATGGACAGACCGTCGGCAGCATATAGCGTGCCGGGCGGGCGGTGACAGGGCCGACTCATGTCTATTCGGATCACGACGGATACCGGCTGCCGTGAGGTAACGGCCGCAGCAGTAATGGCTGCCCCGCGGTTCGTGTGGGCCCGGTCCAGGGCCGCGGACGTTCCACGGGGACGGGGCAGGGCTGGCGGCGCCATGACGAGGCCCGAGGTGGGCGGAAGCTGGCGGCGCGGACAAGGACGCAGCACCGATTCAGGCCACGGCGCGGAGTGGTCGTGAGACCGCCCGAACTGGAGGTCTGCGAGGGAAATCACAGAGCCGCCCGTGCGTGGAACGTTATCGCTTGAACTGACTGACCGACTGTTTTTGGTACGCACTGGCGGACACAAATGACTCTGATTGTTGACCAATAGAGAAAGAGTCGAAGGTGCTTCATGCATGGTAGGTACAGCCGGTTCCACGCACGATACGTAGGTATTGTTGTATACGATGCCTCTACAGCGTACTGCAGTGTTCGGAAACTTTCAAACGTGAATGTGTCACCTCCCATGGAATATTGTTTCATGGAAATGCACATATTTTGTAATATTTACTAGAATCTTATCACGTGTATGTATTTATGTGCTCTTATTTGGATTGTGCTTCTATGTCTTACAATAATGTCACCTGTTTTTATGTCAAGCAAGTATTGATTAACACATAACGACGAGCAACGCTTGCATTCCTACATGGCTGCTCGCTACAGTCCTATTTTACCTTTTCAGTCTGAATATATAATAATTTTGTCTATGCAGCCTTAAAAAACTATCGATCTATTGTTTTATGACAAATATGGTTCTATGTCGGCTTCAGTACCAAAAGCTTTAGATCCACGGAAACCCCATCCATTTCCATGGGAACTGTCAAGACAAATTATATTACGTAAGTTAAACT
Source organism: Balanus glandula (assembly GCA_030265075.1). NCBI lineage: Eukaryota > Metazoa > Arthropoda > Thecostraca > Balanomorpha > Balanidae > Balanus > Balanus glandula. The sequence continues at coordinate 5,236 of JARBER010227920.1, read as the reverse complement.
TACGTCAATGAACTACTGTTAGTGTATGCCCGTAATTTTGGTGCTGGTACTCACGCGTTCACCCCATCATTTGAAACTCAATCATTAAAAAAATCCTCTGAGGTGTTTTATCCAGACACGGAGATAAATGTGTTGCTTCAACTCGCAGGTGTTGCTAGGGGGGGTTGGCATCCCGACCGACGGCGTGTCACTCACCAGGGCGGCGGCTCCTCGGTGAAGCTCTCGCGCTCCTCGCTGCCGTACCCGGACAGCGGCTCCTCCCCGAGCGGCTCGGCGGCCGGCGCCGGCAGCGTCTTCCCCCGCAGCCGGCGCAGCTCCTCCTCCCGGCGGCGCAGCTCGCGGATCTCCAGCGCGATCATCGTCTCGGCGCTGCCGTCCCCGCCCGCCTCGTCCGCCTCGTCCGGCTCGCTGGTCCCGCACGCGCTGTCCTGCCGCGCCTCGTCCAGGCTGGCCCCAGAGGCGATGGAGGCGACGGAGGCGACGGAGGCGGTTGACGAGACGGGCTCGTCGGTGGAAAACATGTCCCGGTAGGAGGGGGAGACGGGCGCGCGCGCCGGCGCCGCCGGCGCCGGGGACGCCTTGCCGTGGCCCAGCTGCTCGCCGAACATGTACGAGCGGACGGGCGGCGCGACGGGCCGACGCGGCGCCCAGTCCATGTCGAACTCCTCGAACTCGACACCGCCGACCTCGCCGGCTCCTCCGGCGGCGGCAGCGTCGTCCGCGGGGTCATCGAAGCCCGGCGGCGGTGATATCGGCTCCAGGGCGGTCATCTTGGAGGAGGCTGGTGGGTCGGCAGGGGCGGTGCTGTCGGGACACGGTGTGGTCGCCGGGGTCGCGGGCTCTCCCAGACTCTGCTGAAGGCGCGACTCCAAGAAGTGCTTTGTCTGCGCCTTGTTGGCGATGATGGACGGGCTCTCCACACCTGGGGAAGAGAAAGTGGGCCGTGAGGATCACATTATGAAGTCAGCAGCACAGATGAATATGTGTATAGCACACGACGACACCGATCTGTCGCTCAAACTAGTTTCCAGCTGCCAGGACTAGTCTGACGCTGAGACTATGTCATCATAAACGCGCAATATTGTTGAAAAATATAGGTCGTTGGGTCTCATCCAGTGTTAACTGTCATAGATAAAGAACAGTGCACATTACTTAACACTGGATGAACTATTAATTATTTGCAGAGACCACTTAGTGGTATGCTGGTTTGCAAACTGTCACGTCGGGAAAAACGCTCGGATCACGTTGTAAATCGTGTATATAACTTGGCGTTGCAAAGTGAAAGGCCACTTACGGAAGGCCATGTATTACAAATAAAAGTAGAAACACGAAAAATATGCGGCCGTCTTTGCTTCGACCGTTTTTCCCCAAAAGCACTTTCAACGTGTTGTGAAAAGTGAGGACACATCAGGTTTGTAAGAATTAATAAAAATAATGATTACATAACACGCATGTCAGCGTGACCGACCTTCGGGCTTTGAGCTAAGTGACCAACAGGTTACAGTGGTGCTGCCGTTTTTCACGAATGCAGCCCTTTCACAACGGTAGCCAAGGGGACTAATTATCGGCGCCTAAGCCGTCACGATTATGCCAACTGTCCCGCTACTGCCGAATGTATCGTGATCGCTCCGTGACCATTACGTGACCGGTCGGGTAATCAGCGCGGTATCGCTCTGGAGTGCGGTGGCCGTCCGTTGGGCCTGTGTCGGTGTGTGATATGCCGTGCGGCTGCACTGGCCGGCTGTCGGTCCGGCCCGGTCGGCCCCGGTCGGCGTCGGCTCGGCAGCCCGGTCCCGGTCGACGCCGCAGCTCGGGCAGGGAGGGAGCGAGGGAGGGAGGGGGAGGAGGGATCAGTCAGCCGGAACCGTCCCGGCGCGGCGCCGACCGGTCGGTCAGCGGCCCGGCCCGACCGCCGCTCCGCAGCTCTGGAGACCGCACTCTGCCGCGCCGAGTGAGACCGCCACTCTGCCGCGCCGAGTGAGACCACCACTCTGCCGCGCCGAGTGAGACCGCCACTCTGCCGCGCCGAGTGAGACCGCACTCTGCCGTGCCGAGTGAGACCGCCACTCTGCCGTGCCGAGTGGAGACCGCGTCACTCTGACACTCTGCTCCGTTCGCTGGACAGGAAGCCGCCGCCGGCCCACCAGCGACCGGCGGCAGAGGCGGACAGGATGTTTGTCGGATCTGGTCCGACTCTGAAGGCAGGCTGTCTGTGAGCCGCGCGTCAGGTATTACAGAGCAGCGTCGGTAGAGCCCCGTCACGGGCCATGTCGGCGGACAGGTGGAGAGAGCTGCCGGGGTTCTCACGCGTGGCGTCCGGAGAGGGTGTACGGAGCCGGTGCGGCGCCGGGCGCGGATTGGTGGGTGGCGGATGGGCCTGTTTTCCGCCACCTCTCAGTGACCTCAGTGACCTGTATCCCTGGCCGGCCATCGGTCACGATCGCCGCCGAGCTTGATCGCAGAGGCTGTTGTGAGGAGCCACCGATCCGTCTCCGGCGGTGGGAAACCAATTACGTGTGAGGACGGCATAGCGACACACTTTGGAAGCCGTTGGGGCGGATGGGTGGTTTGTTCCATGCAGCGGGTTATGGATCCACACTCCACAGGCACTGGGTACAGAGCACAACGATTGGATTGGGAAGTACTTGGGAGTACCTGACCGGCGCGATGCAGTGTTTGACGATACGAACCACAGGCCAGCCGGTGCGAGCTTCAATTTGTAATGACAAAAATGATTGGGACTCTTTGAAGAACATTGCTCATTTACTCTGGTATTATTTACTGTTATAGTTGAATTGCGTGGTTCTGACCGTGCAAGTGTTATCACATCCAATGGATGTTACCACATCCATTCATAATTTAGTGCATCACTACAGACCTTGGGCTGCTTCAGTGACCATTTATTTTGCTTTCGTCAGTAATGGCACGGAATTCCTCTATCTATATGAGCGAATCTAGACCTGTTCAGCATCAGCGGCTACCGCAAGGACGGAGGCGACGCGATGTTGTCGTCCGACCAATTCGATTGTGCCTGTTCATACCGTGACGAATGCTGTAAATGTCAGAGCGCCACACTCCACTGCACTCGGGACGTCTGACGAGGCTAAATCAATCCCGTGGCGGCACCAGAAGCGGCGCCTCTCTGGCGGAGAGCGGGCGGCGGCAGTCAGCCGTGACCGGCGTCCTATGCTAACATCACCCAGAGGTCAGCCGCCTGCCGGATACAGCGAGCGGCCCAGCTGCACTTCTGGGTCAGGATCGGTCTCTCTGCCGTCCCCGGACCGCCTGGCCCGGGGGGG
>JARBER010227809.1:0-13456 GCA_030265075.1 Balanus glandula | reverse complement strand
TCGACAACTTTCCTTGCCACGAGCCAGCGGTGCTAGAGATGGTCTGGTTCAGTGACTTGTGTCCCCGAATCAGTTCTTGTGTCAACCCTGCGCTTGTCTAATAATGAGCTGTGAAATCAGCACTTATGTTGAAACTCGCCTTACAGCCGTTTCCAGGCATAAGGTATTCGTGATACAGCACGGTGCCCGACGCGGCGCAGCAGAGGCGAACTACACGGTGATATCGCACGACTACGGCAGCAGCGGCGGTGGTGCTGGTCGGCGCTGCGAACCGGCGCAGCGGCCGCCGAGCAACGTCAGTGACGATGCCCGACGCGTGACAGCGGCGGTGACAGCGGCGTGACGGCGGCATGACAGCGTAGTGGTGGATATTTTTTTGGACGGTAAAGACCGGCAGCTGCTGTCGATCCGGCTGGAAATTCAGGCTGAATTTCTCCTGTCGACTTTCCAGCGATACGGACGAGTTGATCTCACTATCGGCGGACAGCAGCCGTCCGCCTGCCGGCGGTGTATCGCACGCGCAGCGGCGGCGGTGAGCCGTGACGGGTAGGGTTCCACCGTGACGCCGCCTGCGCCGCGGTGCGTGGCTGCGACCGAATATCACGGCCGAGAGAACGCCGCCAACCATCCGGGTAAACCGAGTTTACCTGGCCTCTGACCGCGAGCTGGCAGGGCGGGACACACGTCTGGCGGCCGGACTGGACCTCCACGGCGCCCTGTGCGCTGTTTGCCGTGTGTGACAGGTGTTTTCCCGGCACGGGAGCAGTGCTGCTGCGAGACGGTGTGGTCGTAGCACCGCCGCGTGGGCTAAAAATGGAGCGGCAGATAATGTGACGTCACAGCACACGCTCCGCTGATCTGCCTATAACCAGAACAAAGGGCATTTCTAGCACCGAGACCTTGTCAAGGGCGTGCTTGGTGTAACGACTAATTGTCTGAACTCTGAACTATGTCAAGTATCACGGCAGTCGATACAGGACACATAGTTACTTGCCCGTTAAAGGACAAACTGCATTGTGTGCAACGTGTATCCTGGTTAGCAAACATCGCTCTTTGTTACCCATGTATAGCCACTGTGCGTGACTAAGGCATCAAGAACATCGTCAAAGTTTACAAACTACCATTACTAAGCAATCGTTTCAGAATAGCTTTGTCGTTCGATTGAACGGCTCCGGTCTACTGGCTAAAATTGGCCGCTATCGCCCGCAACACAGCCGTAAGTGGCGTCTACACAGCTCGTCACCGTAAACGGAGCGCTCCACCGGCTGTTTGTCTCCGCGTCACGCGGCGTCACCCAGACAGCTGGCACCTGCTGTCACTGCCGGCCGCTGCCTCCGTCAGAAGCCGGCGGAGGAAGGGGAGGGGAGCGGGGGTGACAAAGGAGACCGGAACGGGCGACAGGTGGCCCGGCGCACTTCCCGTCGGGCGGCGCGGTATTAACGAGCTACTCGCCGGCGACCGAGGAGCGAGGCACGACCGAGGCAAGGCCGAGGTCACGGCGACGGAGGCGGCGGGAGGTGCAGAGGAGGAGGAGGAGTGGGTTCGGGGGAAAGGTCAGACACGACCTCCGTCGCTGGCGGTGTGCAAGTGGAGCGGCTGGGCGGGCGTCGGGAGTGTTGTGCCAAGGATAGAGAGGTGACGCTGCAGTTGGGCAGAGGTTGATGGGTGACACTGGAGATGCTGAGTTCCAACACTCACAGCGGGGAAAACTGACAGTCACAGCGACCTCACTCAACAGCGTGACGAGAGTCGATCAAGAAAGTCGCACCTGTCGCCGTGCAGAAGTTGCCGAGTCCAAGCTGACCGCATGATTATGTAAGCCCATATCAACATGTAGTAGGAAGGATAGAGTATGAATGGTTTGTAGGCAGAACGCTGGGATGGAAGAATGAGAATCACTTGTATTGTATACCTGCATCATCTCTAATCATGACTAACAGCAATTTGTTTCTTACTAACAGCAATTAGTGGTAAAAATACAAATAGTTGCTGGAGAGACTACGTGTCATCGTCCCTAGCTAAACCTGGCTAGTGGCTGATGAGTCAGAGCTGCCTGACTAGATCCTGTGATTTACTGCCGCTCCTGTGAAGTATCCGACTCCAAAGCAACGACCGCTCAGAAATTCTAGTCTTGCAGCAGTCGCATCCGTGGGAAACATTACCAGATGCCAGTTGAATCGTGCATGCCAGCTGTGCTGAAACCTAATTGAATATCTTGTTAAATTAGTATGAGATGTTAACATCTTATTAGAGGATTTTGCAGGCGCCTTTTGTCAATGGCAATTGCAACAGCAAAAGGAAGACAAGCTATCAGAATATAGCTGCTGCTGCATATTTTATGCAATTGGATCACAGTTAGCCAATAAGGGAGAAGGTGAGCCAGACTGTCGCTTACAATCAGTCTTCCCGACTATAGCCGGCGAAGGAGCACAGAGCAACTAACCTGACCGGTTTCTTAGCATTTCATCCGCGCCGTACTCCAAGGCCACGGGGCATAGCGGGGATATCGGCCGGCTGTTGAAGTGTTCATCGATCAGAGGCGCTGGCCGCTCCGGGTCCGGAGGGAGCGGGGCGGGGCGGGGGATCTGAGTTCAGGGTCGCGCTCCGCCGCCGTTGTTCTGTAGCCTTGCCGCCGTCCGCCGCCGCGCCGGCCGGCCGGCCGGAGACCGCAGTGCCGGCTCGGCCGCTAGCACCAGGAGACGCCGACGCAGCATGACTCACGAGCACATGACCGCCGCGGCGCCGGCCCGCGGCGCCGGACCCCGGACGGCCCCCGGACGCGGCTGTTGGGCAGCATCCCGCGCCCTTGGCCGGTGCACGGGGCACCGTCGGAGGTATTGCGGCCGGTCACGTGCTCCCCGCCGGCGGCTGGGTGCGAGGTCACGTGACACGGCAGCTGCTGCCCGGCTCCTGCAGTGTGGGGGCTGCTGTGCTGGCTCCGACAGGACAGTGGCATCAGCGGCGGCGGCTGCAGTGAGGCATGGCTCCACTACGCGCTGCACAGGGGATATGACAGTCGAAAAACGTGTACAGTGTGCAGTGTGCACCCACAGCGCTGGTGCACTGGTGCAATGGTGCGTGCAGGATGGTCAGAGCCTGCACAGATGGGTCTCGGACTCTCGAATGTACTGCGCCAACAGCGCGGTGGTATGCGCCATCGGTGAACACTGCGTTTCGTAACGAGCATGTACGCCCCAGTTTATCATCAGGGCGTGGCTGACTTTACGGTCGCAGCCTGGAAGACCTTGAACTGAACGGCTGCGTGTTGGTGGCAGGGTCTTTGGGTCTATTCCGGAGCATTTACCAGTCCTCCTGCGACGTGTTATGGCGAGATAATGAGCGTTAAACATCATGCTGTTCCGCAGGGCGCCTATGCGGTACTGTCTCTTCGAGGACTGTGCAAACAGGAAAGGCCGCCGGCATCAGTCGCCGAACACTCGACGGCGCGTTCAAATAATAAATACGTAGAAACTCCACTACAAACAGGCTGCTTTCCGTGTTGCCCCAGTGGATGGTGGCTAGGTCAAGGAGTATTAGCGGTGCAGCTGGTCATGCTCCACCAGCGCACCGGTCTCCGCCGACCGGGGCATGACCCCGTCACCGGTCCAGTCACCCCTCTCTCCTGTCCGGTCCACCAGACAAGTCTGGGGGCCGTGTCTAACCGCCCACTGCGGTCTGCGAGCCAGTGGTAAGCGTTATCCGATCAGCTTCCGGCAGACGGACTGCAGTCCGGCACCGAAGACGACGAACTCGGCAATGCAAGCCGGCGTTGTTGACCTCTGGCTGCAGAGGCGTTGTTTCGACCCTGGGTGGGGCGGTGTGCAGGGTCGGCCGCGATATGTTGGTTGGGAAATCAGCGCCACATTCCGAGCGAGGCCGTCCGGTGTCGGCGGCTCCGGCTGTCTCCTCCTCTCAGTCTCACCTTGACGGCCCGGCGCGCCTTTACACCGGGCCCTCTGTCGTCCCGGTGCCGCCCCGCCCTGTCCCACTCCCAGCCGTCCACCTCCCAGTCTCTCTTTTTTGCGCCGCTCGGACGAGCCACCGTGAAATTGTCCATAGGACAGGGGAAAGTAATGGCCCGCGGAATTACACGGCCAGGGAAAGGCAAAAAGCCGTGACAATGTCGAAGGAGTTTTCTCCTTTTCAGGAAACGATGACCTTGTAGAGCTTTTCGGCATTTTCCTTTGAATGCTGGGTTTAAAGGAGCGTAAAGGTGCGTTGGTCCATCACACATATATACAAGGACATCGATTGAAGCATTGTCTTTGTTAAGCATTACAATTTTATGGCATTCATTTTTATTTAATTGAAAGCATTAAAAATGATTGACGCTGTTGATAGAACCCGTTGAAAACATTTCGCACAAAGAGAAGGCAGAGGTGGGTAAATACGTTTACGTATTTCCCTCCGACATCATCACTTGCACTTTTATGTAAGACAATTCAAAAACCGCATGTTGGCACATTGCACACACGTTGCACAATGCACATTGTCATACGTGAAACAAACATATACGTCCAGTTGCGCAACAGGGCACGTCAAAAACATGCTGAAGGCTGCGCAGGCCCAACAATGCGAGGAAGCGCGCACCAGAGACCAGATCTCGCGGCGAACGAAGATTGGCCACACCGCGTCAAAAGCTCACTCGAATAACAAAATCACCTTAAGCCCACAGACAGCAGTACCCAAATTCCCGAAATCCTGACCGGGCGAAAAATCGCCGGAATCCGCGGACCGCATCCGGAATGACGCCATCAGGATGTCGTGGGCGTCAGCGCGCAACCACGAGAACGCCGCGAGACGTCATCGATAATGAGCTGGCGCCGCAGCTGCGAAGGCCACCGGAGCGGCGGACTCGGCGCGGCGGCGGCGGCGGCGGCGGGGGCGGCGGACGCCTCTTCGCACCGCACAGCGGCGGCCGTACCCGCTCGCGTCGCTTCCTGCAACAGCAGCCGCACTCCACCGCCCGCCGAGATGTTCGGCTCTCTCGAGACCACCGATAGCCAGGTTTGGCAATGTGCCGCGTGTTCTGTGGAGTCTCGTGACCGGACGGGCGCCGCGGGCCGACAAGGCCGCGCGCGTCGGCCGGAATGTAGATTCGACGCCGGTCACGGGACCCACCAAGGTCTGCATTTATCTGGACGGACAGACGCGTGCGACCTTCCGTGCGGTCATGCGCCCTGTTTGTGAATTCGTCGGAAAGCGGTGTGCACTGTGCAGGCGCTGCGCTGATAAATCGCGCGTCACTCTGCACACTCTAGTGAAGCAACGGTCCGTCTGGACTCGGAGGAGGTTGAGTGACATCATCTCCTCTCTCTCTCCGGAGCGCGTGACACAGCGACCTCCAAGGCGACCTCCGGGGCGACCCTGACCCAGCTGATCGTTCGCCGATCGGTCTCATCGGCGCCGCTTTGTGGCTCAGCGGCGCCGCCGCCGCCGCCCCGCCGCGAACGCCAATGGATTCGACCCATCCCGTTCGCCCGCCCACCCATCGCCCCACCAGTCAGCCCACGTCAGCCACAGAGTCGCGTTTTCCCAATCGGGTGAGATGGAGAGAGCGCGCGCCAGTCGCCCACACGCCATGTTTTTGCCATTACTCAGAGTCGGGATACATATCTGGCCAGTCACACACGAACAATCATTGTTCATATGTGACAAGCGTAGCTACCGTTATGAACACTGAAATTATTTTTCCTTTACTTCCATGACATATATGTGGTGCAAAGAGCATAGATATTGGCGGAAACCGAACGAATCGTGGCCTTCGGACCGAGAATGGGCTCTTCTGCCGGGTCTAAGTCGACTTCCCTGCGGCGATTGTTTCAGTTTCCTTTTCAACTTCAAGGACAATTCGCGCAGCTCGCGATGCATTCACCTCGCGTACGTAATTACCACCTTTGTGGTCCGCGGACACTGATTCCATCCTCCAGCGCCAGAGGGCAGGACTCTTAACGAGGGGTTCAGGGTCTGCATTTGTCGTGAATCCAGTGGAGTGTTTCTCACGGCCACTGTTCGCACAGCGGCGATCACGTACGCGAGTTTGATCGTCCCGTCTGCATTCAGACCTCAGACGCATCCGAAGCTATAGAACACGAGAACCAAGGTACGATGACGTGGAGTTGAAATGCTTTCAGCAGCTGAGTTTCTATTAATATCTTCAGGACAGGCAGAGAAAGGTCACTTCCAACAGACAGAGGCAATGTCATAGTGACTAAGAAAATATCATTCGGGACGTGAACCTGGAAGGCGTAAAGCCAATAGAACTTCCGTATAGCGTCAGGTAAAGCTTTGCGCCGTAAGATGTAGGTATAAGTAATGGTGGTTACAGCTGTGTCCATGCTCTTCGCAGCTATGCTGAGGGAGACTGAGGTTCGCTCGCAGTCGCCTTCCCACCTCCAGCGGATGTGTGCGGTGGCTGTGCGCGCCAGGACTAAAGAGAAACACTTCCTGTGGGCGTGCGAGGAGTGGCGCTCCCCCACCGTCGAGCGCAGGTTTCTCCTGGGCAGACGCGCATACATAATACTGACCTACTCTTTTCACAGACAATTACAAACTCGAACGCTGAGCGGCTTATTCCTCAACAGTGGCAAAGTGGACCAGATCTGTCATGCGAACAACACACCTCAAGCCGGATCTTATTCATAAGCGACAACATACATTACATTTGCCCTGAATGGCACGACAAAGGGATGATACCAGGAAACGTAATATGATACCTTAAGTGCCGAAGTATTTAGACATTATAGAAGTTAACTTCTTTATGGTAAAGACAGACATGACCAAGGTCAAATAGTGACTGGTGAAATACTAAATTTATAGGATTATATTTAAGTGTTGAGCAGTCTTGACTTTGATGTCAACAAAACATTCAAATTACAAGAAACAAATGACTCTGACTTCGTTTTATCACGATTTCAACCGTACGTTGGCATTGTTTTCCTGCTAAATATGCTGAGTGTGCACTGTGCGAAGTGAATGACACCTAGTACCTACCATCCTGTTACGAGACTTTCAGGTTTGAACCACACTTAGAGTCTACGGAAAGTGTTTTACTCAGCTTGCAGCCTGTAGGAACAAAACTTATATTCTTTTCCGTTACGTAACTACCAAGATGCCTTTTTTCTTTCAGCGTAACTGACTTGGCTGAATGCAGAGGTGAGCTTAATATTAAAAAAAAAATTATTGGATAAGAAATTAAACAGGAATGCTATTATTGCTCTATTCCATTCTTTTAAAAGTTCACGATACGATCCACTCTGCATGGAGACCAGCGGCATCTTACATCATTAAAGCTGTATGTGCATTATACATGCAGCCCTTGCAAGGGACGGTTTCACAATGATTAATCCCAAAATAAACTGTTTTGTGCCTCCGGCGCAGACAGAACTGGTGCAACAGCACGGGCTGAAAACTAACTTCAAGTAACCGAAACTGCCATGAGCCAATGTATGTGCAACTGCTGGAAAGACTTCACATGGGAATTGGTGCATACCAGAGTGTTGGTTTATTAGAGACGCGGCGTACAACTATCGCGTGCGGCGGTTAACCGTGTGACTTTGCATTGAGTCATGGGGTGTCAACACTCACCATGTTATTACCACCAATGTCCAATAAGCTATAACCGCCCACAGCTCCATTGTAGAGGCGGCGGCTACTTGGATCAATTCCAACCCCGCGCCAATTTCCTACTCAGTGTCAGTAAGCTTTCCCTTGCTTTCCTACCCAGCCAAACATGACAGCCGAGCCGGCGAGCGAATACCCCGAACTAATCCGACACGCCTGGTCGGACCGGCAGATCAGGAAGCTCGCGGGGCGGTCCCGTGGCTTCGGCGACCGGGTGTGCTCCGGTCACGAGTCGCCCCGGCTCGTGAGCCGCGCGCCAGGCTCGCCGCCCGCGCCAATCTCGCCGCAGCGCGCCACCAGTGGCCGCTCCTCGTGCCGGGGCGGCTCGCGCGGGGAGGCAGGCGGCGCGGCTAAAAATCCCGGTCAAAGCGCGGCCGGTGGCCAGCAGAGAAAGTGGCGGCGCGCGGCAGCCCGGCAGCTCCCCGGCGCTAGGCGGGGTCACCGCCGCCGTTCCACCGAGCCCGATGGAGGTCACGGAGAGACGGCCGGGACACGCGCCCGGCCGGACATACCGGCCGTTTGTCTGGGGCAGACCCCCGGCTGGCCGCGACTGGCCCCGGCTGGCCCCGACTGGCCCCGACTGGCCCCGGCTGGCCGCGACAGGCCCCGGCAGGCCTCCGCCCCGAACACCGCCGGTCACCGTTAGCAAAGAGTGCCCCCCACCTGCTGAGAAAGACCTGGCTGGCCGCCGCCCTCCCTGAGAGAACTCTGTCCAACGGCGACCGCAGCTCCGTCGACGCCCTGCATGAGAAGGCCGCCGGTCAGCTGACGCCCTGAGAGTGCCCCGGGCCCGGCCGGTTTCCACAGCTCTGACGCCCTGAGAGTGCCCCGGGCCCGGCCGGTCACCACAGCTCTGACGCCCTGAGAGTGCCCCGGGCCCGGCCGGTCACCGCCTCTGACGACAGACTGGAGGCTCGGTCCTCCTAGAGATGTAGTTCACAGTCAATCAGCCACAACGAAGAAGACGGAGCTCCCCGCAGTGGACTGATCAAGAGCCCACCATAAAGTCTCGGCTTGTTCTCGGTCGTGATCAAGTGAGACTTATTTGGATTTTACTCTCAAACTTGTTTTCTCTCAGGTCAAATAGTATCGAAGTTGATAGTTTCTCAAGAGTAAAGTAAATACTGGGCATAGCAACTCAACAGGGCAGCTCACAGCGCGTTCCGGTGACCCGATATTTGTGCTGAAAGTGTGGAGTTTTTAATGCGCCGGCCTCGCCTCTGCCACGCAGCCTCTTGACGCATTCCAATGTCTGCGACCTCATTTTACTACGCAGAGCATTAGCCTCGCCGGCGCGACCTCTCCTGCCCTCTTTCTCCTCTCCCTCGCTCTCTCCATCTCGACTGCCTCTCGAGTTCACGCATCAGTTGTTTGTGTCTCGTGTGGCCTGTAAAGCTACAATCAACTCTGATGGGTGCTTCACCTCCCTCTGGGCATCCAAACCAGCCGGTCTGGTTTGAGCCAGTTTAGGTTGGGATTCTATCAGATGCAAGGTGTTCGGGCTGTCTGACATTGGGCCAGCTCAGGTTGGAACTATAATTTCCTGGGCTGGTGCTGAAGCAGCTTTGACGAAACCCACGCAGGAAACGCGGCACTGTCCACAATGACGTTTGCCGACATTAGGATGGCTCTACATAGCACAAGGCAGATGCCCCGAGGTATTGGTGTAGTTCTGAGCCGACACTTCCACTCCAAATGGCTAGTTACACTGGTGTGCTGCGTCCCACTGCCCCACTGAAGCCTCGCCTCAGAGCCTATGCAGGGTGTTAGGCGCTGCAGCTGTCCAGCGTACTAAGGGGGCGGAAGCGATCCGGTCCGACTCGGCGGCTCCTGAGAGCAGGAAGTGCGCCTTTCACGCCAACAAAGTCAGCCGTGTGCTGTCGAGTCGAGTAATACATCAAACAAATGGCTCGGCCACGTGCCGGTAAAGGTCAGATAAAGGCCGTGTCCATGGAAGAATTGAATATAAATGGTCTATGTAGGCGAGATTTAACTATGATCCTGATCCTGATCACAGAGCTGATATCACGGATTTACCATTTGCGTAATGGACCATTCTGCAAACAACTTAAAAACATGTGACGTTTCTCCACATGACCTAAGCACATCTTTTCACTCGATCTACTGTGACCAAATAGGAAAATCACGCCTGGTGACCGGTTCGCAACAAACTGCGCGGCGCCTCTTTCGCAACACCGTCCTGTGTGTGACTTGTCATTACAATGCGGCGCGGGACACTCAGGAAAACGTGTCTGGCCGGTGTATTAGTCCAGCCCCGTCTCCCACCAAACACGTCCGGTCTGTTCACAATGGACAGAGCTCAGGGCTGAGGTTAGCTCACCCTCTCACTCTCTCACTCCACGCCCAGACCGGGCTGCCCGCCGGCCTTGTTAAGACAGTAATGACACCAGCGGGACGCGGGCCTGCCCCAGATCGGTGTCCGTGCTTCCCACGTCCCCCGGCGCCGTGCATCACCGAGCCCCGCCCAGCCGGTCCCCGCGCTCCTCACCACGACATGGCACTCCCCATTGTCCGCCGGTACCCCACCACGGCGCGACGCCGCCGGCGGCTCGAATCGGGCCCGCCGCGCCGGCCGCCGGCCAGGAATGCTTGCCGCCGGTCTCGGCAATTACGGCGCACATTAGCCGTCCGCGCGGCTAACCTTGACGCATGGACGGCGGCGGCGGGCGCGGCGCGGAGTCGATCGCAGGCCGTCGCCGCTAACCTTGCGAGCTGCCGGATGCCGGCGGCGCCGCGCGGTGAGAGCGCCGGCGATGCCTTCACGCGCCGCGCCGGACCGCGCCGGGAACGCCACACTGCGCCGGGAACGCCGGACGCCGCTAATAGGCGCGGCCGTTTGCGATCCTTGACGGCGGCAGGCGAGGCTTCCTGGCGAGTTCTGACGTTGGCAGCTGGGGTCTGCGACGGGGCGGAAAGCGGAGCAGTGCTCTGGAGAGACTTCCTGTTCGGAGCGCGGACAGGTCGGAAAGCGGAGAGCCATCGGCGACTTCCCGTTCGCTCCGTGACGGTTGTGGGTTAACTCCAGACAGGTTCGAAATCGGAGATGCGTCAGGAAGTTCCCGTTTCTCCTCATAACAGGCTTGGCTGGTACTGTGTACTGTGCTGTGTACTGCGCTGTGTACTGTGCTGTGTACTGTGCTGTGTACTATGCCGTGTACTGTGCTGTGTACTGTGCTGTGTACTGTGCTGTGTATTGTGCTGTGTACTGTGCTGTGTACTGTGCTGTGTACTGTACTGTGTACTGTGCTGTGTACTGTGTACTGTGCTGTGCTGTGTGCTGTGCTGTGCTGTGTGCTGTGCTGTGTACTGTGCTGTGTACTGTATTGTACTGCTTGGCCTGCCATGGTCTGGTTGGTGGATATATGTACTGGTCGGCGGAAAACGAGAGACAGGTGGAGTGGCTAATCAAATGTCACGCGAAAGTTGGCGTTTCAGAGAAACTGGCCACATTTTGTACTCGGTGACTTGCTTCGTCTGTTTGCTGGCCTCGTCATCCGATACCTGTTCTCAGCGAGATGACGCAGGAGTCCGGAAAACCCGGTCATCCGTCATTTTGTACCCGGACGGCGAGAAGCCCTTCTCTCCCACCTGGGGCACTTTGGCACCGATTCCTATTCTCCACGCGTCACGTTTCCCTGAGCTTCTCCAGCCACACCCAAAACCATACAACTGAAGGCTGGCCCCGCAATAAGAAATACAAAAACTCAGCAACAGCCAACTTTGAGAGCGAAACACAAGGCCGTTGGCAGAGTATCTAATATATACTCTATCTATCTCTGGAGCGGCGGTAATCTATGGAGCGGGGAGGAGCCCCCCCCCCCCCGTCTCCGGGTGGAGGGGGGGGGGCTGAGAGCGGCGCGCGGCGCGCTCCAAGGCCGCCGACAGCCGCCGGCACCACCGCGTGAGATGATCGTATGCAGTCACTCGGAGGCGCCCGGTCGGCCGTGACGCCACCTTTACCTCTTATCAATCACGGCATCGGCGCACTGCACACCTTCAGCGACTTCTCGGCTATGTAAATGGAGGCGGCTCGGTGTACCGGGCCTCTGCAGTGCATGCATACCCCGCTCGCTGATCTTCCGAAAGCTAGAGTTCCGCGAACGTCCTCCGGAGACGACCTCAGATCAGGCGTGATATCGGCCAGCTCTCGATTCTCAAGCGATTCTGTGGGATAGTGTTACGCTCTGTCGAGTTTCAGCTTCGGCATCTCCATGCTTCAGTTAAAACAAGGTCGCAGAGAGCGCGATTGGCACAAAGTGAAAGTGGTCAGTCGTGTCATCGTATAATGTACTGCGGAAAATTGGACAGATGTCCGCAGAGGGAAATCTTCGCCTTCTATCACCGATGCGTTAGCATACTCAGGACACGCTGTGTGGACCTAAAACCTTCTCGGAAGTGCGCTTATCGACCGGTGCGTTCACTGCACCACGACTTAAAAGGACGTTCAGCACCGGGTGTGATTTGGCGCTTGATAGACCGTGAGCCAGTAGAGCTGCAGAATACGGCCGGCATGTATCACGTGCCTCCTGGAGCTCCAGAGCCGGAGATGGCGCTGCGCCGCCCCTGAACCCGGCGGCTGCAGCGCGCCGATAAAATGCTAATCACCGCTGCACGCGAGAGAGCGAACCTCGGCGGCCGGCGCTGTGCCGGGCACCTGGGGCGCCGCGCGCTCCTCCGCTCCGAGCCTGCCGGGCTGCTCCCCGGCACCTCTGTCGGCACCTCTGCCCCCGGCACCTACCCTCCCCGGCACCTCTGCCAGGCTCTTCCCGGCACCCCTGCCAGGTTCCTCCCCGGCACCTCTGCCAGGCTCCTCCCCCGCACCCCCGCCAGGTTCCTCCCCGGCACCTCTGTCAGGCTCCTCCCCGGCACCTCTGTCGACACCTCTGCCCCCGGCACCTACCCTCCCCGGCACCTCTGCCAGGCTCCTCCCGGCACCCCTGCCAGGCCCCTCCCCGGCACCTCGCGGGCTGCTGACGTATCACAAAGGACTCATCAACAGGCTCCCGTCTAGCTGGGGCAGCTTAGTGAGAAAGCAGAACCCTGCTTAAGAAGGACGGATATCATACAAATGAAATGGTAACTGTTAATGGGAATCGAATGAAAAATCGAGTAGGCAGAACAAAGTCACAAGACATGAACGTTATATAAACGTTTATCTGCTTTTAGACCACTTTGCCTCTTTGCAAAAATATATGATAGGCTGTTTTAGATCTTAAGTATCATTCTCGTAATCGGTTTCCACACTGCACAATTCCTTGTGAAAAAAGATTTATAACAAGTGATCAAATAGTTCGAAGATAACAGGCCCCTACCACTGTATACAATGTTACATAACTAAAGGTGTGAGACGCAATTTGAACGCGAGAGCTCTGCTGTTTCAGTCTTTACGTATAGCGTAACGGCACACGAGTCAGTACCTATAGTTATATGAAGTTTGACAACACTTTAACCGTTTGTCAGTCTCCCTTCAATAAAGTAGTCATAGCTGATATTAAGTTATACTGTCGAAAACGTTATATAAGGTATCAAAACCGAAGGATAGTCACCGCGCCATGGTTGACTGCAGTTGGCTATCTATCGTTAGTTCCGGGGCTTCTGATCTGCTCCAGACCTGCCTCAGCTCAAAGGTAATCCAGTCAAACTGACACATATATCTGCCGACATTGATTTCTGAAGCCGGACGAATACCGACCTCCAAACAGAATCTGTGCTGCGGGCATCCTCCAGTGCAGGTCTGTGAGACGGCCGGGGGAGAGGGGAGGAGCAGCCTGGTGGAGGGGGGGGGGGGGGCAGCAGGGCGGGGGGTAAACAT
>JARBER010227698.1:0-13461 GCA_030265075.1 Balanus glandula | reverse complement strand
TCCCTTATGATCTGGGATCGGGATCCATGGGATCAGATCCCGGATCCACTTTTTGGGATCCATGCCCATGTCTGCTGGTCAGCACCCTCAAAACGTAAAAAGAACTGCGTTCATTTGCAAGATATAAGGTTGCAGCAATGTGGGGCTGTTCAATATGTCATCCATCCGCACGTTTGTCAGCGGGAATGTATGGTGGTCTGATGCTTTATTCTTAATACTTTATTTCTGCTAAGAGGCTGACAAACTTCTGGGCAATCCTGTCCTTCTGGGCATCCTGGCTGCTTCGTCTCACGTGACCAATTGGTAGGTTAGGTTAAAGGTGCCGGTCAAGGCAGATGCATCAATCTGCCTGTCCAGGTGCGGAACATATGTTAACGCTCTCCCTACGGGGTTTCTAAAACAACCCCTACCCCGGTGTTTTTTCTTACACAACTTTATACACAAGTGGCGCATCTGTCTGACAATTTGGATACCTTAGTTTAAAATAATTGTACGTTCGCTTACAAAATTTAAATAACATTTGAGAAACGCTTTTGGAGAAAACGACGCTTTGATGACGTCATGTTTTGCCATTTTCGGCCAAAAGTGATGAATGTTTGAAAAATCGTAGACGATGAAGTTACTACTTAAATGCAACCCGTCAGCGCTCAAAGATTTAAACAAGCAATGGCCATAAGATGGCTATCTCGGATTTTGCAAATTTTTGATTTTGACCTGAAAATAAGAAACGTTTTTTAAACTTCAAAGTCAAAACTTTAAAAGTTGTTAAAAAATAGGAATACATGAAAAAGACCTAAGTAGGAACAATCAATATACGAAACCTCAAATCAATATCTTTGTTTTTGACTGAATTATTGCTCCTTATGTACACAAAACACGGGACTACAATTTCTTATCACTATTTATACTTTTCTTGACCGGATATGAACAAATAAAAATATGTTATGTAATTATGAGGCAAAACGGATTCAGTAACATTTACTTGCATTATCCTTTATCATATTTAAAGTTGTCATGCTTCTGACACTTCAAAATAACTGTTATACATCTGTTTTCTACACTTCGTGCCATTGATCTGACCCCAAAGCTAACCAGTTGACCTAGATACTAAATAGGACACCGTTGGATTAACTTCATAATAGGTAACATATTGCCGTTTACGGCATCTCTATATCTCTTTCCTTGGGAAGTGATACTAAGCTCCTTGTGATTGTGCTCTAATGCAAAATGCATCTAGCAATTATCAATATTTTTCACGATTTCCGTGACCAAGAAGGTCATGTATTGTATCAAACCTTAAAAACGGTATATCGCCAGAGAGGTAAAACAACGGTGAGTAATTTGACGGTAAAAAGTCGCTGTATAGTGTATACTCATAACTTTGGCAGCGACGAACAACTGAGGAAAACTGCTATTTTGAGACATGGTCAATTTGAGGTCATTTAGATGACCTGGAAGGTCAACAAATGACCTGAGACATCAACGTTGGATATCGTTAGATGTGCCTTACTACAAGCAACACTCTGATCTTTTCTACGTTCCTTTTCGTTATTTGGTTCAAAAGTTAACAGTTTTTTTTAGTAGGGCAGAGGTGATAAATGGTCTCTGTAGGGCGATAGTTACACATGCTCTGCACAAAACAGCGTAGCGGCGAAGTGCTTAAGACAACTGCCTGATTTGCGTACCAATGATATTTTATGAAACGTTCTACTAATACTGTATTGTATTGTATTTATTGTAAGCAACCACAGGCCCAGGACCCACTTACGGTTGACGTCATGACATACATAATTTACATGAATGAACAATAAAATGGTACAATGTGAGAAAACACAAATGTAGCATAAAAACACAGCGGCATCATAAAATAAATTGATGTCTTATTTTATCTTACATCACTTGGCATTCAAAGTCGCGAGTCGTGATGCCTATTGTATGCGTACTAGGCCCGGTGCTAGCTTTTGCTGGGCGACTTTGTAAGTACCTTGGATCTGTTTCTTGGATACATCACGGCTCGAAACAACAAGATGCCCGTTCCGTTAACACACGTGTTGTTGGATGCTGATAAATAAGCCGATTATTCACCGTGCTAAGGTCGGGCACGTACATTACGAAGATTATCTGAAATGCCAAATTGCCGCAGATGTGCTTATCAGGCCCCAAAATATGCCGGTGCCGGGTCTGAGTTCTGATCGATGACTGCATACTAGATTCGTAACGGCACCGCATGATGAGGTCCTCATCGGATGGCATGCCAGCTTATTGCCAGGAAATGACGTCACAAATTCCAGGATTGGCAATGCAGCATCAGATCTGAGTGAAGATCGGCATTCTAAGCAGACTTGTGGATGTGGAAATCCTCAACGTCCGAACACTGCACGGTTCGGCTTCGTGAGTCGAATCGGGGTGAAGCATACACAGATGACCGTTTCGTTCACATTCAAACACAGAATGGAGCAAAGCGTTAGAAGCATCCTAGTCAGGACTCCGGACTGTGGGAATGAAGTCTCAATCGGAGGCGACCATGAAGTCAGATTTGGAACAGGATTTGAGGTTGATGTTAATTGTCCACAACTGTGCACAACACACCATTAACAAATATAAAAATATGAATTACAAATTTGGCACTTTTGTGAGCGTGTGGTTAAGCCATACGATCACACTTGAAGCTCACGCCAAATATAGCTTTGGCACATGGGGCCTAATCGCTAGTAATCATCAAATAATTTCGCCGCAACGTTGCATCCAAATATGTTCACGCTGAGGATTTTAACACGTCATTAAAGCGGCGATATGGGCAAGGTTTCCCTACCAGGAATATGTACCACACTTCGAGAGGCTCACGCGGTTTTCAGCTATGAGAACAACAGTCAAGAGTTTGTACAACAATAGCAGGAGTTTGCAGACAATTCATACAGCTACAGTTGGTTTTGACGTTTCAACTTTCGATGTATTGATCATTGCTTGTAAATGTAGCAAAATAGTGCCAACCTTCAGTGTTTGGTTTATTATGTCGTAGACTTGTATGGGCTATCCTTCTCAATGTGTCAAAATCACTGTTTTCGCCGTTATGCGTACAATGACACTATGCCAAACCGCACAGAAGGGCAAAAGTGGTGTCCTTGCTATGTTCGGTAATTTCGTACCTATACGTTGAACGCATTTAAATAAATGCGCTTAAACTATGCATATAATAGCAATGGTCAAACATCCGGCAATGGTACCAATAGTTATATCTGGATAAAATCAGTATCAATATTGAAAAATATTAGCAATTGACTCATGCTTCACAATCACGGAAACGGGACAATTCCTCCAACGAAGCCCTTGCAAAATCCCATGACGGCAGCCTAAGATCCTGGTCCGGTCAGCGGCACCAATGCCACCGTGAGCCGGCACACGGAAAATCCACCAGAAATGCCCGGTAAGCGTAGATAAACGATTTAAAACACACCATTAATGGCACAATAAACAAAACAGACCACCGGTAATCGTCCAGAAAACCTCAACGTGGGCATCCCAGACATGAAGACACGAACAAAATGCAGCCACGTGAAATAAAACAGACAAATTGGACTATTTCACGGCTCCGTTCGCCGTGACGTGTACGCCAGTTAATCAAACAAACCAGCATTAGTGACGTCAGAACTGCGGTAGAAAAAGACCACGGACAGGAAGGTGACACCCTGCGGCCTTGCAAACGGCGAGTCAATGTACAGCTACGTCTTAATTCTGATGAATCATGTGACCAGTTAGCTTAAGCACGGACATGCACGTTTAAATAGCATGATTGTTGAAAGCAGCTTCCGTTAGGCTCTATTGATCGGTTGTGCTCAAGATGTGTATACAACTGAATACGCTATTCGAATTGGTATGCATCGGTATGTCTAATAAAATGTTATTCGAGTCAATAATCGATGCTAAGACGTGACTACTGAGATTCTTGACAAGTGATATAAAATAAACGGTGACTAGTAGCCGTTAATTATCCATACTGAGGTAATGCAGCCTACAGGCAGTTATGGTAACGATTTAGAGGCGCAGTGATCAATGTGGATGTGGATGGACGACTCGTTCACGATAGCACGAAATGCATACATACTTGATGCACATCCGAGTTTTTGTTTCACTGCCATCCAATTATCGTGCAGATCATCAGCATCGAAACCAATTCATGCTTCACGGTTTCCAGCTTTGTGTAACCGCTTTCGTGTACCAGCATTAGGAACCACTGCTTTTAACTAAAATATAAAGCAACTCACAAACAAAATAATTATCATGGGCTGAATTGTGCGTGGGAGGCATTGGGTTCAGAGAACAATGCGGCTGAGCTGTTGTGCGTACCATGAAGTTTAATCCACCTTCCAGTGATGCCAGAAAAAAAACGCGGCTGAATCTCACAGGTGCCGCACTCACTCGCCGGGCTCGAATATGGCGCTAACGAGCTGGGCGGGGACCGTATTCCGTAGCCCGCGAGGACGAATGTTTACGTACAGTTCTGCACATAGATGACACTAGTAGAAAGCTCATCTAATTATGCTGTACCTCATATCACACACATGCCTACTTCTCTTCCTCCCCTGCATAGACGGCACTTATAGTAAACGCTTGAAGTTATGCTATACGGCATATCACATATGTCTATACTTGATTTCCTCCCCACACATGGCACTAGTAGTTAACGCCTGAATCTATGCTGTACCTACCGCATATCACACACGCTACTTTATCTTCCTCCCAATATATGACATTAATAGTCAACGCCTGCAGTTATGCTGTACCGCATATCACACGCTACATATATTCCTCCCCATAAATGGAACTATTATTATTGTAGCAAGTGACTGAAATTATGCTGTACCGCATATCCCGCATACTGCTGTATCTTCCTCCCAATAAATGGGACTAGTAGTAAGCGCCTGAAGTTACGCTGTACCGCATAGCACTTATACTAGTTATCTCCATCCCCATAGATGGCATTAGTAGTAAGCGCCTGAAGTTATGCTGTACCGCATAGCGTAAAGCCGAGAACTGCGCGGCGGTCTGCGCGATGGGGGTAAGGTGATGGTGGCCGACGGCCGTCCACCGCACGGCGCCTAATCGCCTAGATCGGCAGAATTTAACGTGGGAGCCTATGGTAAACACGGTATTGCCAACTGCGGGATTCGAACCCGGGGATAAGGCGTGAATCAGCTGACTTCAAAATAGGTTCTCATGTTAAGTTCTGCCTTAGGCGATTAGGCGAGCGGCAGTGGACGGCAACCTTAACGAGTCATTCTGGTTCACCAAAAGAGGGCTATTACTCTCTTTTGATGTCTAGAATGTTAAAAACATTCCCTTGACAACTGACACTGAGAACTACGGATAAAGACACTTTGGGGAGAAGCAGAGGACCACGTTTACTATAAAAAAAAAAATCATGCCCCTGAGAAGGAATGCTAAGATCAGCTAAGATTAACTAAGCTAAGAATCAAGCTAGTATCATCAACTTCTTAAAAAACACTTTGGACCATCAGTAATTAAGAGGGATTTATGTTATACATAACATTATTACTTGAACAATCTATGTTGTTTGCCAAGGGTATTGTCAGACCAAATCCGGATGAGCAATGAAAATGCAAGCTGCAAAGCCAAGGATGTCTTCCCATTGGCCTCACATTGACTAAGTCAACACTGCAATGCGCAAAAAGGTTCTTCAAACAAGTGCAGGTATATCTTGCAAGTTGCTGTTGCACAAGATATTACGCAGTCGCAGGGAGATGTCCTTGACGAAGGACGCCTACGGGGGCTTACGTCCACATGCACTGCTAGACATGACTTCAACTGAGGTCTTGTCGACTTTTTATCGTTATCTGACCATGAGCGCATCTTGTCCTTCCGCTGCTATCTGAGACGCTGCACTTATGTGAAGCGAGCTCGGCTAAGACAGTCTCGAAGCGATGTGAACGTCTCCTGTCCTGGGAATGAAATTCGTGGCTGTTTTCTTACGGAGACGCGTAGGACCCGGGGCTATCCGTTCTATATCGGTAAGTTAACCACTCGTCCGGTCGTTTAACGTTCGATCGGTCGGCAGCTCGTTCTTTCGGTTCGTCGATCTTTCGATCCATCGGTCTTTCGGCCCATTGGTCTGACGAACGGTCGGCCGTCCGGCCGTTCCTTTGTTCGTTCATTCATTCATTCATGCATTCTGTCATTCATTCATTGTGACCTTACTTCATTTTGTAATTTTATCAGGCTGCCATTCTCTCATTCTGTCATTTAAACATTCAGTCATTCTGTCTTTCAAATATTCCGTTCCTGAGACGTTTGGTCGGTGGAGCCGGCCGGTGTTTTCCTCGTGGTCTGATTAATGGACACATACGCCGCCGGTCACAACACCGCCGCCGCCGCCGCCGGTGTCACCAGTCAAGCGTGATAAACGACCTGCCATGACCTCTGCAGGGGCCGGCGACTCGCTGACAGGCCACGCGGCCGAGAGAGAGCGAGAGAGCGACTGGGGAGCGACTGGGGAACGACCGGGAGAGCGACCGGGGAGCGAGAGAGGAAGGGGGAAGGGAAGGGAGAGGGGGAGCG
This sequence comes from Balanus glandula, assembly GCA_030265075.1. Lineage (NCBI taxonomy): Eukaryota > Metazoa > Arthropoda > Thecostraca > Balanomorpha > Balanidae > Balanus > Balanus glandula. The sequence goes on along the minus strand of JARBER010227698.1, from coordinate 6,888 downwards.
AAGATCGACCGGGAAAGTGAACTGGGAAGCGACCCGGGAACTACCCGGAGGAGCGACCGGGGAGCGACCGGGGAACTACCCGGAGGAGCGACCGGGAGAGCGACCGGGGAGCGACCGTAGAGAGATAGAGGATGCCGGAGACCATCGGCAGCGTCAAACCAGCGACCACGTGCCTCTGCGCCGACGACGACTCGTCGCCAGCCGACTGTTCCGGTGGGCTCCGACTCGCGGCAGCTCTCGCTGGGAGGTGGGGGGAGGGGAGGGGCGGCACTGGCAAGGTCAGACGCGGCGGCGCCAAGGTCAGTCACGTGACCGGCCGAGCTGCGCTTAGCGCTCAGCGCCAGCACCGCCGTCCAGCGCAGCCAGCACGCGATGGCGTACTGAGCGGAAAATGTGCACTGTGTGCAGTGTGTGCACACTGCACACTGCACACAGTGCACAGGCACTGAAAAGTGGAGCTCAGCGGTGGCGCTGGCGACGGTGGCGATGGTGGAGGCGATGGCGGCGGTGGCGGTGGGGTGACGGTGGTGGTAGCGGCGGCGGTAGCAGCGGTGGTTGTTCGGTTGCCCGTCACACTCCAGCCGGCGGTCACGGAGATGGTTCCTGATTGGTTCACGGATGCACCCCTGGCCGGCCAAGCGAGCAATACCAGGTGCGCCTGGTCTCAGTGAGTCGTCACCTATGGCAAATGTTTGAACTGGGAAACTTGGCAGCTTGATGATCCACGCTAGAATAAATCAATATAGTGGGAGAAAATGGATTTTACCAACGCTAAGGCGCGTAGTGGTAAGGAAAAAAACATTAAAATCAAACTGAGCAATGTCAATGGACCGCTTAGCCCCAACCATATGAAGAACTCCCAAACGCATACTGAAACGCCTCCACGGATTATAATCAACCGCTACTACAGGCAGGGCCAAGTGAGGAGCGTTCAACTGCACGTGCTGCACATACTCACCGGGCAACCAAATACGGCCTCCCGCCAAGGCCGAATACGGGGTGTCAATTGCCAAAAATGTACAATGCAATGGAGTTCCAGCTATCGTGGAAGCTGGTTTGGAAGCCAACGCTGCAGACCGCGCGGTATTTTTCTGGACCGACCGGTTGGTGGTGCCGACCACTATTAGCACAGTGCCAGGACCTTGGCTGAAAATATGATTGTCGGACTTGCCTGACTCATTGATGGCTCATTCATGGTGCTTCAATATACCCGCAACATACCTATCGCAATACATCAAGACGCAATCATCGCAATGATGTACTTCGATGAACTGAATCAGTTAAAAGATTATATTAGCAAGGCACGAGTGATGTATATTCGCGAGAACTGTCAAACCAAGTACCAGTCCTGAGCCCAATGAAAGGAGCTACCATCACCTATCAGAACAGACTTCTCTAAACATCCAGGTGGCCCTTCCATATGTGGAAATGCGATACGCTCGTCATCAATTTGATGCCTACGTGCCATCTAAAATATTTCCCAACTGCATGATCATTCATCAGTGGATATTCCACGCCCACTGTAGTGCACATCCACTGCATTAGGACTGCGAGTCGCAAAACAGGCAATACCATGAGGTTTTCTACTCCTGATATGGGACTCCGCCAGCTCCATAGCAGCCAGTCTGTGGTGCCGCCGGGGTGGGGTACTCACCAGTCTGTTGGTCTGATAGATGGCAGCCTCCAGCTGGGCGTTCGCCAGGTCAGGCTGCCACATTGGCCGGTTCAGGCCTGGAGCCCCCAGCGGCCAGCCCATGGTAGCTGAAACGCAACGGGCGCAGTTAGATGGCGCTGCACCCACGAAGCCCCGGTCACGTGACTGGCACGTGACCGGTCAGGTGACGGGTCAGCCAGCCGGCTTAACGCAGAGTCGAGATCAAACGGCTGGCGATCAGCGAGTCAACTACTGTTCAGGTAACAACACTGAGCCGATAGCGGGGTCACTTGGGTGGTTCAAGCGTTGTGTTTATAAGGCGAGGTCTAGGGTTCGGTCCCGTACTGGGTGGAGTCTTTTGCAACCTTTTAGATTGGCTCGGATAAACACACATAACATATACACAGACAGACGCTCTTCGAATAGCATAATAGGAGATTTGAACCATAAATAGTCGTCAGGTAAAAAACAAAACAGGGTATACCTACCTAATTAAAGGTCACATGCTATCCAACTAACAAAAACGGGAAGTTATTCGAGCAAATAACGTTTATTATCTGATTATCTGATTATGTTGTGTTTGTGTTTGCAATTTTCATAGAAAATCAAAATAAGTGTATTTTGTGAAATTATGCAAATAATGGGCTCCGCTCACTCCAGTTATTAGGTAAATATGCTCGTATAAATCATCCCAAGACCATCGTTCACCAGTGCTGATGCTCCCCTCACAGTCTGACACACCTCGGTAATCTCCCTAAACCCAGCGACACGCTGACAAAGCAGACGGCAAAGTACAGACTGCCTGTGACATCAGCCGGCGTTTCAACTGCGCCAAGCTCGTGACAACTGACGAATCAGAGTCACGTCTTCCCGAAAACCGGCAGACCAACCCAAAAATAAGAGTCGCTGTAGGGAATCAAGCCATTAAATGACTTATACGGCTCTCACATGCAGCAACAAAAATACAAGCGTGACGAGGCCTTGGAGACCGTAATGTCGTAAGTATTAACACCAACGCTGCACTGCACTCATCCACCCAGACATTGCGGAATTCGGTTTTCCATATATCTATCTTAAGCCATGATTATTCCTGCAACGTCCTTGGCTGCCCGATGCCTTCACGATAGCTGCAAGGCCGACCAGCACAATTAATCGCGCCGTCTGGGGTCGCCATGAAGTCGGGAGCGTATTTAGACGCGGTCGCGACCCAATTCCCATGTCAGACCGGCTGCGCGACCCGGCGCCCCGCGACCGTAAACGCCACGGGTCGTATAATACGATGTAGCTGAGCACTACATAGCGTATATAGGCGGCTCGGTCGCGGTGCTGGGCGTTTGACAGGCGGCCGTCGCCGTGGATCGCTGAACGACGCCCGCTGGAATCGCGCCTCGAAATGGACATCATCTCATTCATCCCAGAACGGGAAGAGCGCGACGCCGGCATATCGGGCTCTCATTGTATGCAGTGCGGCCGTAGGCTCGTAGATGGGCCGAAACCCGACGGTGTCGGAGCCCTCCTGGCAGTCTGTAGCTCTGCTCTGCTCGGCCGCACCAGAAGGCTGGCACAGCCGCACCAGAAGGCTGGCACAGCTGCACCAGAAGGCTGGCACAGCCGCACCAGAAGGCTGGCACAGCTGCACCAGAAGGCTGGTACAGCCGCACCAGAAGGCTGGCACAGCCGCACCAGAAGGCTGGTACAGCTGCACCAGAAGACTGGCACAGCCGCACCAGAAGACTGGCACAGCCGCACCAGAAGGCTGCACAGCTGCACCAGAAGGCTGGTACAGCCGCACCAGAAGGCTGGTACAGCCGCACCAGAGGGCTAAAGCTTACTCTAAAAATAGTAATGTTCGTAGTTGTTCCACAACGCTGCAATCATTACAGTTAGGTCGCAGTGGTCGCGCACTTTTCAAATGAAGGTACCTAACTATTTGATGGCACCGAATCCAACTTTGAACTTGGACAACTGGGCGCGAATCTAAAAATCAGACTTCAGTTTCAGATCCAAGTGCGACTGTTCTGTAACACGTCAAATCTTACAATAAAATGGCAAAGTCCTTTTAAAGTTGTATTAAAATATAACCACGTTGAACGGCTGTTTTCTATCAATTGCCTCTTTCCGATTCAACCGCGCCTGTTTCGCTCGACTATTAATTTGACTCGAGGTACTTGGGGTAAATCCCTAAAATTAAGTTGATAAACTATGATTTACACAAGCGAAACAAATGATCCTCCGAACTTACATCTTGTTAAAAGCAAGGTCATTTGACCCATTAGTGATCCGCTTTAAACACTAACCGCGGCGGCGTCACTCGCCGCTGGCTGCTAATAACAACCACAGGTGCTGGAGCCACGGCTTCCTCCTGTGCAGAGGCAAATTAAGGCCATCATCGGGGTATTGGTGTGAGTTTCAGAACCACCGATGTACGGTGCGTCCACTGCACCAGTCTTCAAAGCGGCAGCGATTTGAAACGGCTGGTTCGATGGGAACGGGAAACGGGATGCACCAAGGGATTAGCAGCCAGTGGCTTCTCAATTCATCTTGCAAGTGCTGGTCTCGCCCCCGATCTGAGTAAAACACAAACACGTTGAACAGTAAACGCCATCAAATCGGCCAGCGCCTGCAAACTCGACTTTGTACGGCGCTCTGCTACTCGATATTTTGAGAATGTCAAGTCCAGATAATACATTGGTGGAGAATGTCATGTTGGTAGGGTAGGGCACTGAATTGATCAGGGGCGGCTGCTGTACAGTGCACACTGTCCAAGGTTGTCTAATCGGAGAGTAGCATCATTATTTATTAGCCAGCCATTATGCATAATATTATGCATATGGCTGGCTATGCATAATATTATGTTTTTATGCATAGCCAGCCATTATGCATAGCTGAACACTCAGTGAACAGTCCTGAGAATCTTCTGAACAAAACAATCGAACAGTTCTGAACTTCAGAGCCAAACGATAATGATTAATGAGTAGGAAATCCACTGTTCCTGTAACCGACACCCGGCTGCCACTCACCTCATGCGGACCATTCGAGTCCCGTTCAGAAGGTATGGTAAACACAGAAAGGGTGGATTCCACTCGTGTTTACCGCTAAGGAGGCAGGCATGTGAGGAATTCACTGCGCGGCTCTGGGTCAGCTTCGTAACGGGTTTCCGAGTCCCCGGCGACCATCGTCGGCCAAACAACTACCCGTAGACCGCTATCTGTGAAACGCGTCCAATGTACAACAGCCAGCATAGTTGAGGAAACGAGGTAATGCATCGGCTGATGGCGCTCATTGTGTGCCCAATTTTTTAAGGGCTTATCGTTAAAGAAGTACCTATCATTATTTTTATTCGATTATACATTGTGCTAGTACTAGTAGTAGCAATGGTGCAGAAAGCAAGGCCGATGTGTCTTTTGCCGCAAAATACATTCATGTCGGCCGCCGCCGCTGGACGCGGGCTAAGACCTGCAGATACTTCACCATCCAAAAACAAATAAACTGTGAAAATATGTGACCTTTCGGTGCTACAGATTCGGCCTTCTCTAGACAAGATGAGACTAAACCAACAGATCGCTCTTCCCCAGTGGGCGGAACACATAATCAGCACTCATCACACAGGGCGGCGGCACAAGAGCGCAGCCCACCAACGCAGCCATCGCCGGCTCCGCGCGTCACCCCCGACGACATCGCCGCGGCTCCCGAGGTCACGTGTCAGGTCGTCGGAGAGGTCAGGGGTCGCCGCACTGAGCGGGTGATGGCTCGGAGCGCGCCGCGGCAGCTGTTGGCTGAGTTGGGATGACGGTGCGTTTCACATGGGAACGCCAGTGAAGACGTTCTCGGTGGTGTAAATGACATTCTTTGACGTTTATTTACGACATTAATAGAGCGGTGAAGGACAGCACGCTTCTTGAAACCGTGTGAACTGCACGACCCCTTTTTAAATTCCACCCCACCTCAACGCGATCTGGCATTGTCTGGCGAGCAAATATTGCAACAAAAACCTACAGAACTCTAGCACTCCGACGCATTTTTGCAGATCGCGCTGTTTTGCAACAATAACTGTTACGACGAGCACCAACAATTAATATCGGCCATCAGCCTGTGAAGTTTATAGCATTTGCACCTGTTTGTCGCTGCCTTTTTCTGGCGTCGCAGCACCAGCGCGGCGGGCGGCACAGTTTCGCGGAGATAGCGGCCGGCCCATCACGCGAGACCGCTCGGTATGTGCAGGTGCATGGCTCCGCATGACGCAGCCAGTTTATATCCGCCGAGCCACCTCCATAAAGCGACCGAGCGCTGGCCGCTGAACAAATTCCTCCGCCGCTCACCAGCCCAGCAGCCGGCAGCCACGCTGCTCCGCCACCAGGACAGGCGGACTCAGGCGGACTCGAGCGGACTCGGGCGGACTCGGGCGGACTCGAGCAGACTCGGTCGGACTCGATCGGACCGCCCGCCACCCACGTCCACGTTCGACGGCCGGTGATGCCTGCCGCCTCTGCCATGCTGATGAGGACGTGGATACACCGACTCCGCCTGGTAAAAACATGGGTGAAACCGTGTGTCGCTGGCCGCCTCAGCGAGACGAGCGAGACGAGCAGGACGAGCGAGACGAGCGAGACGAGCGACGAGTGGTGGGTGCGGCATTTCCGGACCGGGCCTCCCAGGAAGGCCTCCGCTGTGGCGGCTGGGTGTGTCGGCGAACCTGGCGGGCGAGCGCGGTGTGCTGCGGCGAATGTGACCGGACCAACCCCCTGCGTAACCGAGCCAAGGTCGGGCCAAGCCCGTCTCTGCGGCGCGGCCGGCCGGTCCGACCAGATCACATGACCCCTGGAATGTGGCGGCCGCGGCCGCGGCGGTCGGTCGAGCCATTGCTTAAGCGGAGTTCGCTGAAATGCTTGCCACGAGCTGGCTGGCACTGGGCGGCCCGTCACAGGGACGGCAGTATCCACGGCGGCCCGTCACAGGGTCGGCAGTATCCACACCGGCCCGTCACAGGGCTGGCAGTATCCACGGCGGCCCGTCACAGGGACGGCAGTATCCACGGCGGCCCGTCACAGGGTCGGCAGTATCCACGGTGGCCCGTCACAGGGACGGCAGTATCCACGGCGGCCTGTCACAGGGACGGCAGTATCCACGTCGGCCCGTCACAGGGACGGCAGTATCCACGGCGGCCCGTCACAGGGTCGGCAGTATCCACGGCGGCCCGTCACAGGGACGGCAGTATCCACGGCGGCCCGTCACAG
>JARBER010227476.1:0-13477 GCA_030265075.1 Balanus glandula | reverse complement strand
CGGGGTAAAGGAAATCTGCCCCCAGGGTGACGTCACGATGAAGGGATCCTGGGATTGGTGGACGGGGGCTGGGTAGTGACACCCGCTTAGTAAAACTTTACTTTTCTCTCGAAACGACACATAAATGATAACCGTTTTCTTTGTGATAACATACTAGTGATTGTATCACGTGCTTACGAATATAACTGCCTGACTGAAAAGTAAAAAAGATGATTTTTTCTCCTATTCATGGTCGTTATAGTGTTGATGCGAAATTCTCACCTGATTTTAAAAATATGTGAAAAGGAAAAATATATCAGCCGCATAGCCAGTCACCATGCTAAGTCGTACATTCTGACTCTGGTTCTGTTCTTTCCACTGCCGCGTGCTCGTGTTAACTCACGTTTCTTTGCATGCATGTGCTATATGTCACGGCTCGATCGAATAGGATCTGCTTAACGCTGATGATCCCAGTCACACATGCTCTAATTCTAAATGTGTGATTATCCACTATGTGTAGCTGATTGGTCAAATTTGATAGTTGTGGTAGTACAAGTACCAAGCAACTCAGTAAATCATCCCAGACACTATTAGTTCACATGCAATCTTCTTATCCTACATTGCAGTGGACACATGTTAGTTTCCGTCTGTGCTCGGATCGCTTGTCGTACCAGTTGTCACTTGATGACAGAATGCATAATATGCATTCTGTCATCCAGTGACAACTGGTACGACAAGCGAGCATATGTCATATAGATATACATAGACGTATGTCATGTCGCAGCACAATCAGCGGTGGCCTCGTGGGGGCCGTCATAACGTGCTAACTCACCCATCAGGCGCCACTCGCGGTATCAGGAGAGAGACACTTCAGATTAATTATTCCTTCACTCCGCAATTTCCCGCACTATGTCGGCGTTCCCGGGCGTCGCTCATATTTCTTTCACACGAAATTCTCCAAACCCAGCAGCATCGAGGGGATTAAGCCTGCCGCCCGGCGATAAATAGCTAATTTACACGCAGTCCTGCACCTGTCCGCCCTCGGAAGTCAATTTCGGAAGTGCGGCAGATAGCATTGACACCTGGAACAAGCTGACAGGACTAATCCGGGCTTCCACGTGCCGGCTCGCCAATCACCTGAAAAGCCTGTCAATGGTCCCCGAGAGTCTCGACCGCGATCGCCCGGCTGCTTCTCATTGCGAGCCGATAAATCCGACTCAGGCGGCGGCTGATCCTGGTCGCGGCGCTCCCACACCCAATGACGGCATTGTCGGCAGGCGCGGCTCAGCGGGCTCCTCTCCACGGGCCGTCCCGGCCGCCGGCGCCGGCTGAGCCGACCGCTCCGACACGGCTTATAGTGCGGTGGCGCAGTATTGTGGGCTCCTGGTCGGTCCGGGGCCTGAGCCTGGATCTGGTGGGGCCGTGGTGGGAGTTGGTGGATCTTGGTCGGTCCCGATGAGTCCTGATGGGTCCTGATGGGTCCCGCCGGGTCCCGCCGGGTCACGGGTGACACTCAGCGGGTCTCTAGGTGTTCTGGTGGGTCAACGCAAATGCTAGCAGACCCAGGTGGATCCCAATGCGTTGGCTCATGGCATAGGCTCATACGTTGGCTCATTATATGCTTTACCGGCTATTATAATCCTAGCTAAAAGTCTAGCCTTAAACTCGAAGCAGACCACGACTGCTGATTTCGACCGGCACTCTCGGCCAAGTTCGCGTTCGACGTTCGTCTCGAAGCGAACGTTCGCTGTTCGATTTCTGTCCAACCGTCGAATGGAAAACGTAGAGGACATCCGGCTCGGAGCTTTGTCCTCCAATTGTGTCCACCGGACGCCTCCGAGTTTCGCCCAATTGTGTCCACCGCACTGACCGGCGGCTCGAGGGCCTCTAACGATCACCACAAACTACCCCAAACTGCGGTGACGCCAAGAGAGCTGGGCGGAACCACAAGGACAGTCTGTTCTTCGGACAAATAGGCGCCCACCGGCAAACCCCACAGACACAGTTTCCTCGTGAGAACCGCGCGAGTTTCGCTGCGACAAAGAGCCTCCTCGTGGAGGACTCCGCAGCCCGCGGTGCGGCTGCGTTTCGGCCCCGTCTTCCTACAGCAGCTTGCGGTCCCGGCAGGCACGCATAAGATGAGCTGTAAGCTCCCCAAAACAGCTGTCAGTCAGTTGTCTTTAAGCAAAAGGCCCTGGTCGTACTAGAGATGTCTGCTGAATAATTGATTTCCGTTGACAACATTCGCTGGGAGATCCGTTGCGATCATGGACATGAATTCATTGCTTGATGAGTGAATTCGTTGAAGACTTATTATAAATTTGAGGGCATTATTGAGGGATTGTGATGATTGTTTAACGACAAAGGAAGCTATTTGTACTGCGTAGGGCACCCTATGACCTAGGGGGATAACCGCATGGTTCCATCCTCCGTGACGCAAAACATTCAGCATGTTTGAATGAGACATGTCTATTTCTCTTAAATGCCATGAAATGATCCATTGTGGTTTTGTGGTCAACTAACCACCGTTTATTGTAGTTCTTATTTTATTTTATTTAATTCTTGTTCGTCTAGAACTCACTATCGTGCCTTGCACGATTATCATTTAACATAGGAGCGTCGGGATTAAAATCACCACTCAATCAATCTAAAATTCATCGCGTAATTAACCGCGACATTACCAACTCATCAGCCGACCACACTCGATCGGCCATCAGTCTGCGGCGAACCCATCAGGCGGCGCGTGTGCCACGGTCTCACGCAGCGGGCGGCTAGTGCTTATTACCGGGGTACCGGCCCCGTCCCGCGCGGAGGGGGCGTTTTTGCCGCGGCGATGACGCCCGCTGCTGGTTATATCATCAACACCCAGCAGCGGGCAGCAGCAGGGCAACTATGGGTAGCACAGAGGAGCCAGGAGTAGCGGTGAACCGGGTATCACGGGGTAGCACCGGACAGCTTCAGGTGGCCGTTGGTAGCATTTAATAGCAACGGGTAGCAGCTCGAACAGCACCGTGTAGCAGCGGGAGACACGGCTACTGCCAGACAGACAGCTCACACAGCAGCAGCCGCCCGCCGACAGTCGCTGTCGGCTGACTCCTCGCCCCATCGCCGCCGCCACGGACCGTTGGCGGCACCTGTCGCTGTCGACGCCCGCTCCCGTCGCCGTCGACGGCTCGGCACGGCCGGAACGTGGGCCCGTCGCCGGCGTCGCGGCGTCTGGAAGTGACGGGACCGGGCCGGGTTTCCCGGTATTCGCCGGGGCGGCCTGGCCGATGCAGTCTGAAGCCTCAGCTTCACGGCGGAGCTTTGGCTTGGTTAAGTGTGTCCGGGCTTAACCATGTCTTAGCTGGGTAGAGGGAAGATCAATTATTGATCATGATTCTGCCGTGACCGTTTGTGATAGGTTTTGGGAAGTCGACTAACGCTAGAGCACGAAATTCTTAGCACGGCCTGTCAGTGGCGAGCACCAGTCTATGTGTGTTAGTATTCCAGCAGGCCAGTCCACATTGAGGCAATCACTAGCGATGATTCATAGCGACTTCGTGGCGGTCTAGCCATTCTTCATCGAACGTTGCCAAAGATCAAAGCGACGCCGACCAGCGCAAAGCCACTTCTCTATTTCCTCGACCTTCTACCTCCCCGCAGTCAAACCGAGCACGGCGTCACAAAAACCGCACCCCTCCCCCGCTTGCCCTTGGCAGCCTTCAACACCGCGCGCCTTCTCCGCTTTGAGTGGAAGCGTAATAGCCACTGATCCCATCAGAATTATCCTGACGGCGCAACGCGGTCACCTCACGCGACCGGTTGCTATGGCAACGCCTGCTGTGGCCGCCAATCACGCCATCCGGTCGTCGGGAAGATCTCTCAGAATCTATTTGCGCAGCGTGTTCGCCTCCTGCAGGCTCGTTTGGTGCTGGTGGCCGAGGATTCCGAGCGAAGGGTGCTGTGCCGCCGGCCGCCGCCGCCACCGCCGCAGCCGCCGCCAACGCCAACGCCGCCACCGTCGCCCGGTCGACCCCCAGGCTTCGGTCACGAATGAATCACCCGGTGATTTGCCCGCACCTGGCAGCGGCGCGTTGGGACGAACCGATCAGGCCGGCAGGAACTCGGTTGGTGGGACGAACCCATCATACCAGCAGCAGCTGGGTTGGTGGGACGGACCCACCAAACCGGCAGCAGCTCGACTCAGCTCGTGCGCCGGACGGGTTCGCGCGCGGGCCACGCACGGCCGCTCGCTCCGTGCACGGACCTGTGCACGCCCGTGCACGGCGGCGGTACTTGCCGGTGCACGCCTGAGCTGGCGTGCAGGGCAGAGAGCTGCGCGGCGTGGCGCGGCGCGGCGGTGGCGTGCAGCGACGCACCGGCGCGGCCTTGGAGTGATTATGGCGGGGTTGTGACGGCGGTGTTTTCCGCGCCGTTTGCTCAGTGACGCGTGACGGGTTCTGCCGGCAATCCAGTGACGCGTGACGGGTTCTGCCGGCAATCCAGTGACGCGTGACGGGTTCTGCTGGCAATCCAGTGACGCGTGACGGGTTCTGCTGGCAATCCAGTGACGCGTGACGGTTCTCCCGACGGTCCAGTGACGTGTGACGTCGGTCCAGTGACGTGTGACAGGTCCTACCGGCGGTCCAGTAACGTGTGACGCGTTCTACCGGCGGTTCAGTGACGTGTGACGCCGGTCCAGTGACGTGTGACGCGTTCTACCGGCGGTTCAGTGACGTGTGACGCCGGTCCAGTAACGTGTGACGCGTTCTACCGGCGGTTCAGTGACGTGTGACGCGTCCTGTGACGTCCTGCCGCGGTCCAGTGACGTGTGACGCGTCCTGATGTCGGTCCAGTGACGTATGACGCGTCCTGTCGGTGGTCCAGTGACGTGTGACAGGTCCAGTTAGTGACCCGGAGACGCTAGTGACACAGATAGGCCGCCGACGACGCACGCTCAGGGCTGTCACCGCAGCCCCGACTTGTGACAGCTTAAATAGCCGGCCGCCTCGGAAAAGACAGCCACAATTGCGGCGCGGTGAGCCTTCGTCTTGGGTCGCGTCGGCCGGTTACAGGCAGTTCCCATGCGATCAGCCTGTTAGTGGGGTAGCAGATCGTTGATTTTAATTGCATCTGAGTGCCGGCAGCTCTAATGGCTGCGAGTCATGTGGTTGAAATTGTTTTAAGTGGGAAACTTTTCAGCCGACTACCGCATCTATTTTGTTTGATGTTTTTATCGATTCACATTTTTTCGATACAGCTCAATTATTCTCATCGCTTCGCAGAGTGTTTTATTACATTCACTGTGTCATTCCCCTGTCTATAAATCATATGGGCACTCAATGTTATCATAATGTGCATTAAGTGCATTGCGTCATCCGAAACGGTTCCAACGTGAAGGTTGCAGTGCACACTGCACAAGGTTATTATGCACTTACTGCACCTCTTCGGGGTACCTGAACGTCGACAGCCCATGGCTGCGACGCTCCGTCGTCCTCAAACCGGGACATGACCGCGCCATTAATGGTCTCATTACCATCAGCACAAATCGCCGCGACGTCAGCTAATTATTCAGACCAATTTCCCAGCAATTAAGTGTTTGTCCATACTAGCGGCGAAGTAGATTCAGTCGTTGCTGCGAAGTCTGAGAGAAGCGGAGAAAATCGCGGACAGCTCTGTGCTAAAGCCGAGACAGGTTACATCAACACTCTGGCTGCGCCCGGCCGGCGTTTTGACGTGTTTGTAACTCATCAGTATGCCTGTTCATTAGCTGGTAAACAAACGAGCAAAACACACTGACGGACGGACGGGTCGCCCGGCACAGCACACTGGCCCGGGGCCTGACAGCAGTCCGGCGGCTCGAGGGTGCCTCGGGCGGTCGGGCAGATCTGCCTACACCGCCCCAGGACGTTCCCGGGCTGCTGCACGGGCTGTGGGGTCTCAGTGAAGGTTAGGCACCTCTACTGGTCAGCGGTCCGCCGCCGCCGCCACCACCACCGCCGCCGCCGCCGCCGTCGCCGCTGGACAGCCCCATAGCCGTTCCATTAGCGGCTGCGACCGGCCAGGACGGTAAATCAGACGGCGGGTAGTTGGCCGCCGCGCAGTGTTAGTTCCGCTGAACGTCCGGACGGCAGTAACCGGCGGCTGCAGCCGACAGCTGATACCGGGGTGCTGATGTCGGGCAGCTGCAGCCGACAGCTGTTGCCGGGCAGCTGCAGCCGGCAGCCGGCAGCTATACCAGCCCATACGGCCGCGCAGCCGTCAAAGGCAGCGATCGAAATTTGCATCCACTTACGCTTAGATTACCGACCTACTTGGTCACCGGGTTCTACCCATCGGCTTGCTCATTGCATCACCAGTCAGCAGGCGTTGATTGAAATGGCACTCCGGCTGACAAATGACTGCTCGAGCCACACTCCGCAGTAGTCTGGCCGGTAGCGGTTGGTCCGCGGCGGAATCGGCTCGGTTTGTTTGAACGCGCCGGCTCTGGTCGATCCATCTCGGTCGGGGCTGAGCTAATGGGCGGCCCATCTGGCGCTGACTGTCAGCTGTGAGCTGGTCAGAGCAGCCTGCCTCCACAGTTCGGCGGACAGTCAGCAGCGGTGGTCATACGCGGTGAGGAATTCCACAGGAGGCCCCTCAAGTCTGAGCTGATGACACTTCGACATATTGACGCCCCTGTGTGTCGTGATATTCCATGCTCTCCGTGATCACCCTGTTTGACATTTGCACGTGTCTTGCGATGACTTATAATGATCCAATTATGTTAGTACTTCTGCTTAGAGTCTCCAGGATGTCACCCGGGTGCCCTGGAAAGGCCGCGTTGTCCGGTCTCCATCTGACCCCGGTGGCGCGGCGGCTCCTGCCTCCTTGTTTAACCTGGGGTTTCTGCCCGGCCGGCGGTGCATTCTGGCGACGACAGAAGTAAGCGGCCCCGACCGGGTCATGAATCAGACCGGCTCTTGGAACTCGCCGCCGCCGCCACCGCCGCCGCCGCGGCCACCGCCGCTCCCGCTCCGCCCGGATGCTGGGATGGTTCTGCGTACAGCGGCGGTGGTGGTAGTGGTGGTGGCGGCGGCGGCTGGTGACCGCGAACGGAGCGATTTTTCACGTGGGAGGGCCGCGCGCGGCGTCGGTGGAATTAGAAGGGCGTTCTGTTTACAGACCTCATTAACCCCGGCATTGTGGCCACGTCTCCTCGGACAGCGGCGGTCTCTCAGAGCGAACGAGACGAGATCGAGCTCCTCTGAGGAGCGAGAGCGGAGAGAGCGGCGCGAGCGGCGAGAGCAGCGAGAGGAGATGTAGTGACCGTTCAGGAGAGAAAGAGAAGGCTGAGTAGATGCGGATGCCAGCCGCGCGATGCGCGGTGCGGGAATAATTGCGCTGCACTAACGCGCCGACAGACGGAGGTGCGAGATGCCGCCAGATACGATCCCGGCGTCCAGCGGTGCCGGCCGTGTTTTGCCGACTCCCGACCAAGTGCTGCTGATTAAAGGCGGCTCTCGGCGCGCGGCACTTTGGCCGGCATCTCAGCTTCTCCCCTGCCGCGGTGGGGCCGGCAACAACACCTCGCCGCACCCCTACACACATATTGGTTAATCTAACCGAGCTCGCCGACCGGCCACCGGCACCGCGGCAGTCGTTATTGTGATCACCGCGCCGCGCGGCGGGGGCCCTCTTGCCGGTAATAAAATCCCCGCATCCCGCGCGGGCGGCCGGCGCGCCGCGCGCGCTAAACGGTAGCCGGCGCGCGTTCATCTCGTGATTTCTGGCGCGCCCGGCGCGGCGGGGCGCCGCCGCCGCGGGTTAGCGCCCGCTGAGTAATCGAAGTCTGCGGGCGCGGCGGTGCAGTCGGGCCCCGCAGGCGGTCGGCCGCGGCCCGGCGGTCGTTGAGCGGCGCCGCGGGTTGCGGTCTCCCTGCAGCTGGAGGGTAGTTGGCGGCTCGCGAACCGTGCGGAAACGGCTCGTCAGCGCGGCGACGTGCCAGGGAGTGGCGCGCGGTGCAGCGGCCGCGTCCGAATCGCACGTGATTCCAGGCTCTTGCGGCTTGGTCAAACGACAGGCGGAACGGTTCACGACGAGCAGTGTTCGGTGTTCATTGTTAGCGAAGTAGGATTTGCTGTGGCTGTTTCAATCATGAAATCGTACCGTAAAATAGTTTTACTTACATTGGAAAAATATATTTGAAGCTGTTAGAGAATTGGCATGATTGGCGTGTGCAGGTAATGTTTACCTGAACTGGGAGTGTCTATGGTACCTATTATCACCGACTTTGTGCTCCCATACAGCCTGCCCCGTAACATGACGTAATAATGACTACCACCAGGATACATTATCCGTTATTTGGTAATATCCTCACCATATGGCCTTGGAAGCTGGTTGGCCGGCCTAGCAGTGTGGCTGCCTGCCTCTGGGATCCGCGCCGTTTCCACGCCACTCACTGCAGAGTGCAGACTGGGTTTGCAGGGGCGGCGGCCACCTCAGAGACCGCTGCTACGAGGCCCTTTCCCGGGAACCGATCACCGCTGGCGCTGCCGGAACGGATCCCACACGGGGTCACAAAGACGGGCGACCGCGGCCAGACAGACTACCCCCTCCGCCCCCCCCCCCCCCACCCCACACACAGACACTCCTCTGCATGCAGACCACAGAGCCCCGGCCCGGGTTACCCCAGGCGGACGTGTGGACCGACCGACTGCCCGACAGTACCTGAGGCAGCCGCCAGCCACACACCCCACCGCGCCGCCATATAAAACCGGCACGTCGGCAGCGTACTGACGAGTTTATGACGAGGTTATGGAGCGGGGCTGGTGGCGGGATGGAGCTATCACTGCAAATGTGTCGCGTGTGGGACACACATGATGCGGACCACGTCACGGGCGCGCCGTAAATGTCACGCGCGGTTCGTGGTTTGTGGACGGGTGGACGCGCCGTGACGAGCACGGAGCGCGGCCGTGATTGAGGGTGACGGAACCGGCCGGGTCAGACGGTCGTAACCCCGGGCGGCACGTGAGGCAGCCACCGAGGGACACTGCGGTATCGAGCGCCCTCACAGTTTGACAAAATTATGTATGAACTCCAACGCATACCAAGTGTTAGATCGCCGTCATCTCGCGACTGTTCACTGTTCCTTACTGTGGTGGCATCATGCCGACCTCGCAGAACTGTGGTCCAGCCACAATCGTGACCCGCCACTGACCGACGCTCTCTTCCGTTCCAGGAGCACCCGTCCCTGCGCGGCACACCGCTGGCCATGCTGGCCGCCCAGTGCAACAAACTCACCAGTAAGTCGCCGCCAGCGCTGGCCGACGCCGCCGTCGGCAAGGGCTTCACGCCGTGGAAGAAGAACGGCCCCGCCTCCTCCCCCGGCGCGCAGCCGGCGCGATCCTCGCCAGTGGCCAGCTCGACGGCGGCCGGCTCTCTCAGCTACTCCCGACCGGCGACCAACAGCAGCGCCGGCAGCCTGACCGGCTACGGCGGCGGCGAGTACTTCTCGGCGGCGGCGATGACGTCGGGCGCGGACGCGGTCGGCTCGCACTTCTCGCCGATGTCGTCTGTGTACGGCCGCGTGCCGGGCCACCCGTACGACCAGTGGCCGTTCGGCGGCGCCGCGGCCACCGGCGCCGTCAAGCCCGAGATGTCGGCCAACTCGTGGTGGGACATGCACTCGGCGGCGGCGGCGCAGGCCAACTGGATCGAGATGTCGAACGCGGCCGCAGGGCAGGCGCTGGCGAACGGCATGCCCGGCGCCATGTCGCAGATGAGCTACCCGGTCACGTCCGACTACTCGTCGCTGGGCTTCGGCTCGAACGCCCACCTGCTGGCCGCGTCTTCCGGCCAGCACCTGCTGCAGGACACCTACAAGGCGATGCTGCCCGGCCAGACGATGCCCGGAGCCGTGGGCTCGCCGTTCGGGCTGGCGCAGAGCAGTCTGGGACCCGTCGGGTCGTCGCGCTCCAACCGGCGCTACACAGGCCGCGCCACGTGCGACTGCCCCAACTGCGCCGAGGCGGAGCGCCTCGGCCCGGCCGCCGCGCTGCACCTCCGCAAGAAGAGCGTCCACTCGTGTCACATCCCCGGCTGCGGCAAGGTCTACAACAAGAGCTCGCACCTGAAGGCCCACCTTCGCTGGCACACGGGCGAACGGCCCTTCGTCTGCAACTGGCTCTTCTGCGGCAAGCGCTTCACGCGCTCCGACGAGCTGCAGCGCCACCTCCGCACGCACACCGGCGAGAAGCGCTTCGCCTGTCCGCTGTGCAACAAGAAGTTCATGCGCTCCGACCACCTGGCGAAGCACTCCAAGACGCACTCGGAGGACGGCGGCTGCAAGGGCTCCGGGTCGGACTCTGAGTCGCCCAGCGAGAGCCAGTCGGTGAGCTCGCCGGCGTCCGTGCACACACCGCCCCTGCACGGCAGCGCGGCCACCTCGCCCGCCGACGTGAAGCCCACCCTGTAGCCGGGGCGACTCGCTCTGGGGGCGACTCGCTCTGGGATCGGCTCGCTCTGTCGACGGCCGCGCTGTCGCATCGGCGGCGCTGGGTCGACCTCGTCGCGCCGCTGTCCTCGCGTGTCCGTGTGTCCGCGTGTCGATGTCCGTGTACGTGTGCGTGTACGTGTACGTGTGCGTGTGCGTGTACGTGTACGTGTATGTGTGTGTGTGTGCGTGTGTGTGCGTGTGTTGCCGACATAGTTCCTGTCTCGTGTGCGCCGCCCGTCTGGCCTGCCCGCGCCGTGTCTGTGCCAAAATAACCACAATGTATCACGGGTGTTATCTAGTGCGCACGCCAGCGCGCGCCACGCGGGCAGCTGTGATGTTCCTGGGCGGCGGCCGGCCCCCCCCCCCCCCCCCCCCCCCCCCCCCCCCCCCCCGCCCCCCCCCCCCCTGTACATAGGGGCTCATAGGCATATTATGATTTGCGCGCGCCGTGGCTGCGCACCGAAGCGTGCTGACACGTTTTACCCATGGTTGACTGCTGATCTTGTTGTGACGATTATTTTGTTGATTTTTTAGAGGCCAGCCGAGTGCCGCGCTTCGCCGAATGTGCTATACATAGTGACTGTACTCTGCGCACTGCGCAGAATCTTCATAATATTCTGTACAAATATGGCAATGACAATAATAACGAACACTGCTATGCACATTCCATCCTTTCTGTGGCCGGACTGAGAGAGAAGTATCGAGGATTTCATCGAACATCCACTCGGCGGGTGGCCACTTTTTATCTCGCCTACCAGCAGATTACGCGGCGCTCGCCAGTCGAGATCAGCTTAGTATGCAGCGGTAAGCTGTGGCAGCATGCCGGGGCGATATACAGACATCAAGCTGACCAGTCGGGCGCCACCTGCGCCGCGGCCGGAGATGCCGTGATGGCGTGCGGTGCAGTCCGCAGCGCCGACGGGCCTCAGCCGAACCGATCGACGGCCCACTCAATGTCGCGCCGTCACGGCAGGGTGCCACCACCAGGCAGGATATTGCATTAGCCCTGCATCGGGTTCAGACACGCTAGCCGGCCGCAGGAAAAGCTAGACAGTCGGTGAAGCATGCGACAGTTCATCGTTATTGTTGAAAACGGCGATTTTAACGCTAATCATGTGTATAATAAACAGTATTTTCGGAAGTTTTCGAAGTACGAACTATTCAAGCATTCAAATTTAATACGTAACGAGAGCTTAAGCAACCGCTTTTTCTGAATATGGGTCGAGCGCAGAACCCGGGATTTAGCAGAGAAGTATGTACGCGGTGTTGCGATTTCTTAGTTTGGCCACCGCCGGGGGGCGTCGTTCGCCGCTGACGTCATCGCTGGGAAACTCGGCCGCGTAACGGCGGCTCGTCACACGACGGCGGTCCGACAGAAGCGGCCTCTCGTCACACGACGGCGGTCCGACAGAAGCGGCCTCTCGTCGTACGACGGCGGTCCGACAGAAGCGGCCGCCAGTCGAATACACGGACCACGGGCCGCCGCAGACACGGAACCGGCACCGACTCACCGCTGCCTCCGGGACGGGACGGAACCGACTCACCACTGCTGCCGGGACAGAAACGGCCCCGACTCACCACGGCAGCCGGGACGGAACCGGCGCCGACTCACCACTGCTGGCCGGGACGGGACGGAACCGACTCACCCCGGCAGCCGGGACGGGACGGAACCGACTCACCACTGTGGCCGGGACGGGACGGAACTGACTCACCACTGCTGCCGGGACGGAACCGGCCCCGACTCACCACGGCAGCCGGGACGGAACCGACTCACCACTGCAGCCGGGACGGAACCGGCGCCGACTCACCGCTGCCGCCAGGCAGACTCCAGGGCCCGTGAACTGTCACAGGAACGCTCGCAGAGCGCCCCGGAATGCCCCGGAACTGCTCTCTGATACTTATATTTAAACATCTCTCAGAACCCCTCTGGAAAGTCCCGGAACTATAACCTGAACCGCCATTGGATTATTCCTATGCCTATAGTGCTTCATTTTGGTGGTGATTTCAGACTTCTCTTCACCGGAACGTCCTCGGTCCCGGAACGATTCAGAATAGCCTCCGGAACGACCTGCCGCCCGCCTCGGGGTTTCCCGGAACTGCGGCCAGGAAACAGCGGCCGTTCCCGGAACGTCACCTGCCTGTCATAGTAACGCCAACACATCAGACAACGCCGTCACAGGCACAACTACTAAGGCCGTCGCAGCCGATACAGCCGTAATAACTGATACAGCTGTTATATTCGATACAGCCGTAATAACCCATACAGCCGTAATAACCGATACAGCCGTAACAACCCACACAGCTGTTATGACCGATGCATCCGCAATAACCGATACAGCCATAATAACCAATAAATACATCTGTCAATCGATGCAGCCGTGCTGACCGATATATATGCGTCACAGGTTCCAAAGCCGAAAGAGTCCTGACATTTTAAAAACACATTGCTATGCCTAAATGTATTCGTAGTTTCGTCGCGAGTTTCCATGGAGCTAGCCTAACCGTCAATACATTGTTATGAAATCCTCTTTGTCAGAAACGGCGAGACCAATATTGATCGGAAAGTCAATGTCGACGGTGCGGTGTTTGCTAGTGCAAAACATACGAAGCGCGCCCTGGACAAAGCCAAGACAAAGACAGGCCTACGCCCCATTGAGGGTTACAGAGCATTCGGACCGCCGGCAGCCGGTAGACATTGCTGGGAACGGTGTCACGTTTTTCATCAGTCGAGCCGAACCGGTGACAACATAGAGAAAATACTGACGGATTTTCCCGGAACGAAACCGTTCAATAAGACAGCCGATAGAGCTAACGGCGTACACACATACTCAGTACTCACCCGGCCCAGTTCTGTCCACTGCCCAGGAACTGCTCCTTCGTCTGTCGCGCGCCTACTGTTTGAAGAACAAACAACTCCCAACACTCGCTCAGCGAAGCCATCGGTCGACATACCAGAGACGACTCATCCCATCCTCTCCTGATGAGTGATCCCGTTAAAGGACAACACTTTCTTCTAGGGGACCGCCATAGAGTGCGCCA